>JAJJWW010018608.1:0-178125 GCA_023531295.1 Papaver armeniacum | reverse complement strand
ATATCAAAGAATCTATGAAACAACAGTACAATAAAAAGGTACGTGAACGAACATTTCTTCCTGGAGAGCAGGTTTTGAGAAGGACAAGACCCAAATCCTTAGATGGAAGTGGTGGGAAATTGGGTGAGAACTGGGAAGGGCCTTACTTAGTGGATAGACTGCGCTAGTGGAGGTGCATATTGGTTAAGAAACACGAACGGAAAGAAGAGCCGAATCCATGGAATTCTTTCAATCTTAAGAAATATTCTCATTAATGTAGTTATGCTTTCGAGATAATGTAGATCGTATTCTTTCAATAAATTCGTTTCCCGCAATCGGAGAAAGTCTTAATCAATGATCGCAACGTCTTGGGTGGTTGACATAGTTGGACGGTCACAAAGTTTCTACTTTCAGGCGAGGAATAATTTCTTGGGAAGTATAAAAAAATTTAATGGACAATGTTTTGGCAAGTCCATACCGAAGGAAATCTACTGGAAAATAATAAAAAAAAAATTATTACTGCGACATATCTAAGCCAGCCTAAGAAGAATAACGTGAGTTTCTGGAAACGCAAGAACATCTATCCTCCATATTACTCCTCTTCCGGGTCATATGGTATATCATCTACGGCGACGAACTTCTTTTCAGCATAAGAAGAAGCAGCAAGGTAGCCGCTACGTTCGATAGCTTCACAGGAGGCTGGTAGGCTGAGAAAGTGGTCTGATTTTAGCCTACTTGTGATAACCGCAAGTGGACGGTGTCTACAATGCAGCACTGAGCAAATACGGGTCGATCCACAGAGACTTGTGGTGCTTATATTGATCTAAGGCTTCCTAAACTGAGTTTCTATGAAATGTAACACAATATTGGCTGTTGTCGATGCGACTGATTTGGTTGTATTGTGACTCTAGGCTAAGGCAGTGACAATGTGGAAAGCACCCAGGGTGGTGAATCCACCTCTAATCCCATGCTCAGTCAATCTAATTTGAATTATATTCTTGTGCCTTCACTTGAAGGTTTAAGTTGAATTTTCATTAACCAATTCTACTAACTCCCCCCTAGTATGAGTAGTCTTCTTACAGTACCACTCATCACAGGGTCATAAGCTTCCTCAGATAATTACTAATCCTAGCATGTTGTTCATAGCAAGAATAAAACCTAACTAGATATGCTTAACATGGAAATTAGGGGTTTCATCAAACACCCCAGTAAATGAAATTAAAACATAATTAAAGTTTGTCAAGATACAAAATTAACACTAAGTGGTGCTGCTCGGCTAGCCTGTGCATACCTTCAAACATCCACAGTTCCTCTATTTATACATGCAAAGAAAACCAAACCCTAAATTCACTTTAAAATAGAAATTAAATGAAAACCTCTCACCCACGTCGCTCAATCGTGCTCTCTTCTCAAATCGGCTATGCAAACTCCATTGCTTTGGTTTTTCCCCAACTGTGATGAAACCCTAACCTAATTCCTTCTGTTTCTCACTTAGCTTCTAGGGGTAGAAGCTATGAGTGAAATAGAAGCAAGTAGGAGGTGATGGCGGAGGTGGCTGCGCTGTTGGTGGCTGTGGCAGAAGATGGAGAGGGTGGTGGTTTTGCAGAGTTGGTCGGGGAAGAAGAGAGGGATGGATGTGTCTGGTTCTGTCGGGTGAAGGAGAAGAAATGAGATTAGGTTTTGGTGATGGGAGTTTATATAGGGGCTATGGTGTTGAGCGGGAGTAGCAAAGTTTGATGCGATGGTTGGAGCGAGCGTCGGATCTCGGTGAAGATGGATGCATGACTCGAAGCGACCGTTGGATCTAGATGGAGCACATCTAACGGCTCAAATGATACGGGCTTGGATCTGGGTCACGGACCGGGTCTTGGATAGCACAAGCCCATGTCTTGTAAAATGGGTTGCTCCTTGTTGGGTTGCAACCGCATTGCTTGCGCGAACTTTGGCTTCTGCTCCATAGACGCTTGCCTCCAATTCTTCGCTCTTTTGGCTCCTCAATTTATCCGAGCTTTATTTATTACCTAAAAACACAAAATTAATTAATACAAATATTTATTCTTGAAAACAAGGAAAAACACAAAATTTGGGATAATATCTGATTTCTGAACACAAAAGATGAGTTAGATGGCAATAAATAGATGTATAAATATGCAATATTTGGCACTCATCAAATACCCCCAAACCTGAATTTTACTTGTCCTCAAGTGAAACAGAATTGAAGAAATCCTAACTATACCACTGTCGCTGGTTTCTCGAATGCATTTAGCGTATGCACTAAGCCTTTAAACCGCTAGGTGTCCCTAGTGGACGAGTTGTAGTCTCGTGAGGGTTTACCAGAGGTGTACCCACAAAACCTTCTCCAACTTCAGAGTGTAAAAGAGTCTCAAGCATCCAAGGAGCTATGAGAACATAGAGTTTCTGCATGCTAGTAACACGAAGTTAGAACTATCAAAGAACGCATTCTCATCCTTAAGTGCTGAGCGAGAAGTAACCATACCATATGAAAGAATTCGGATTCGATTGTGATCATAAGCCTCGACTTCTGCCTCACTATTAGGGTTTTATGATAATTGCACTCAAAAAGATCGCTTTTTTAGTCTCTCATGTGTGCTGGCAGGAATAAAGAGAGAAATCCTGAACACGTTGTAGGTAAGAAGGATAACCTTCCGAAGTAATTTCTGGAGACTCCACAGAAGTGTGGACAAAAAGAATCTTTTTCTAATGATCTCTAAGAAAGGAAATCAACCATTAGCAAGGATGGGAGTACTCACTTACCTTCTCACCCGATCGGCAATTAACATTACTCTCTCAGCATTCATAGAAACGTCTTCAATCTTTGGTCTTCGGTCTTCAAATGTTGATGACGAACTTCTGAACTTTACAAAAACTTGACAAACACACATTTTTTTTTTTTTGGACTTGTCTTGATTTCACAAACTTCATTAATTCTCATCCTATTTTTTTTTGTTGTATGTAACCTTGGACTATCTCAACTTTTCTTCAAATATTCTGATGATGCTCCGCTTGCTGACGATGATGTGTTTCTATGAATCTGTTGATGTTGTTGAGAGGGAGAGAGTGATGCTAACTACAAATCGGTATTTAGAAGGAGTTTTCATCTTTAAACGTCACCCTCATGATTGACAAAAATTAGCACTCAAGAGATCAAAAGTAGTGCTGAAAATGGTGCGAAGTTGGGTAGCTCACCATTCCTACCCGGAATTGACGTACGGTGACACACACTCTAACAGCTTTTCTAGAAAGTTGCAAAAATTTGAAGGTTGGTGCCTCACTTGATGTAAATTGGGTAGTCTCCACTATGGGTGATCACAATTCTACTACCGAATATCTAAACAACACCTAATTCGCCCTCCGGTATGGTTAAATCCAACTTTAACGCTCTAATCAACTAAGAAACCCGATTGCGTTCTCCGGTGCTTCCAAGTTCTGTTATTTCGGTCAGACTCTCTATGTAAACATAGCTAGAAGCATGCTAGTGACTCTAAAATCTCTAAAAGTTGGAGGTTTTTATTTGCAAAAAGTTTTGAAATGTTTTTTTTTTTTTTTTTTTGAAAATAAAAGATTAAAAAGACTAAAAACTCTATATGCAAATGCACCCCCAAACCTAAATCAAACATTGTCCTCAATGTGTCAACAGATACAAAGATTTTAAACAGTCACATACCATGAGAACTATGTTGAGTAGAGAAAAGGGAAGAGATTACCGGATGTCGGTGGAAGCAAGGTTGGAGCTTCATTAGTCAAGGATAGAATCCAACATTCTCAGTGGAGATCATATCGGATTAGCACAAAATATGCACAAGAAGACTCAACCGATTCAAGAAAAGAAAAAATTTAACAAGTCCTACTGGATTATATACAATGAAAATTCACCATACACCAACAATCAACAGTCTTACACAAATATAAAATGAGAGTGCAAGTAAGACTGCATATGAGAATGATTTTCCCCCAAACCTAAACTTGTGAACAGGTGTGTTTGAGAGCACAAAATCTTGCAATTTTAAAGGTACATCATGCAAAAGGTCTAACTCAAAATGAGTTTTGCTAAGAACAGGCAGACATACATATTCCAACTGTGGCTCTTTAAAAGTGTTATACTTTGATGCAAAATAGTCCAAGAGGACTTGGGAGGCACAAAGTTCTAGGCCTAGATTAGGCATTCTTAGAAAAGTTGGTTTTGCAATTTTGTTACAAACTACACCTAGGTTTGGTGGAGGAGTTTCAATCTGTGACTCAGGAGAGAGGTTAGGTACATCTAAATTGATTTCATGTATAAGATCATTTGCACCATTACACACTTTCCTAAAGTCAGACACAGGTAAATCATGCTCACCAGCATAGAACAATTCATCAATCACCATGTCATAATCATCAGAGCAGGCAACATATTGTGATATGGGCAGGGAATCAGACACAACAATAATATCATGATCCAAAAGAACATTAGTGTCAACAGAAGATTCATCTTTTCCTAAGTCACAAACAAGTTGTGTAGCATGCTCACTGTCACTGAAGAATTTCACAAACCCAAACTCAGAGTCAACATCACATGTATGAATGTTAGAAGAAGTATCATTCATAGAGTTCACAGAAGAGACGCTTAACGTCTCTGAACTTAAGGATTCCATCATATTTTCAGCATACACATGTTCTTCTAACATATCATAATCATCATCATCATTATCATAACAAAAATTCATCTCCCCATTCAAAATTTGAGCATTTCCAGTGTACTCATCTACCTCTAGATTAGGTTCATATTCAGTGTATGGTTGTGCATATGGTTCACTAGAGAAGGGATGCTCATGCAATGCTTTCCATCCAAGTATATCATTGTTTTGCTCTATGAGCTCTTCCATTAGTGATTGCATACAAGGGGTTGGGGAAGTATAACATTGTTCAACTTCCCACTGTGATGGATGATGCATGTGTGCATGGTTATCATGGCTTTCCCTAGACTGCCTAAATTCATGTAAAATGTAGCAGTTCTCAGCAGGGTGGTCTAAGATACCACATAAGGTACAAGCATACATTTCATAGTGCCTAGGGGGATTAGATTCGACAGATTGCTCATGTAATTGCCTTTCTAAAGCGAGATACTTGAGCTTCTAATTGATCTAAAAGTGATGACTGGGTATGAGAAAGTTGTTCATTTTCAACCTGTGGTGGATGATACATGTGCTCATAATGATTAGGGTATGTGGAGTCCGGGCCCTGAGAAGGCTCATAATATTCCCTAAAATCACTATGGTATGTGGGGAGTTCATATTGTGAAGCATGCCCGTAAGCAAGCTCTCTGATGGATTTGTTTCCATCCCCAGTTGCAGACCAAAATCCTGACATGGTCTAGCAACTCAATTTGGGCTCAAAAAGAAGCATATAGCCTAGCACACATCAAGTATACTAAGTCCAGATGCAAGCCCAAGTTATGCAAAGCACAGCCCAAAGGTTATGGAAAGCCTAGTGGTTGTGGGCTTCAGATTTGGTTTTTGGGATTAGTTGTTTGGTTTTGTGGGCTTCTTTGGTTTGAGTGGGCTTTGGTTTGTGTGTAAAGCCCAGGTATGTAACAGTTTTGTTGTACAGCCCAGTTGTGTGGGCTTCAGGGTGTGTGTAGTTGAAGCAGCCCAGGTTGGGTGACAGGTTAACAGCCTAGGTGCACAGCCCAGTATTTGGGCTTCAGTTTGATGCAGAGAACAAGTTTGGTTTAAGTGGGCTGGTTTACTCACAGAGCCCAGGTTATGTGGTCTGGGTTTGAGCACAAATTGTCTCTGTGTAGGTTTTAAGCACAAGTTGAGTTGCACAGAGCAAGGACAACACTAGGAAACTCAACTTGGGCAGTTACAGATTTGCATAGCAAGGAGAACACAACTTTAACAAGGAAAGCAAGATGCATTAGTTGGCAGCTCAATCAATTTCAACACAGATTGGCAGCTCAATCAAAACTTGTACACAGCACAGTTTGGGATCAAGTGCAGCTCACAGCACAAGACAACCACAGCTAGATTTATGTGACAGCACAGCTAATGCACAGCCTCTCAAAACAAAAGACACAGCACAGCTTGGTAACATCACAGAACAGAGCAATGTGTGCACACAAAGACAGAGATTAAGAGCGACTCACAAAGCACAAATTACGGTATTGGTTCATAGAAGCACGGATGCTACAAATTCTAACGATTTAGTAGAGTGTCAACTGGTTTAGTTGATGTCACTCTTCACGGGTTAATGCTCAATGATTTGTAGGGTAGATGGCACAAACTAATACCAATTCACAAATGCAACGAGGTTGACAGGGTAATGCTCAGGGTATGCAACTCCAATGGCTATACAAGCATAATATCAGATTTTAACACACTTGCCAACAGAATAGAGCATGCAAGGGGTCTGTCAACAATTTAAGCACAGGGTGCGTCAACTGGCTTGGTTGATATTACTTTTCAAAGATTAAACTCACAAGTATGCAAATATTAGCAGGGCAGATGGCCTAGCAATTGACAGGTTTTCGCAACAAATCTGAAGGGAAAATGACCTAGCTCAGTTGATGGCAGCAAGTTGCAAGTTTGCACAAATGAATATACTTTAGCATCTACACAGAGATTTACACAGGATCTTAGCCCAGATGCACTCAAGGTGACTAGCTTGGCAAGTGATCAAATGACAGGAAATGCGCACTGGTTTATGCTCATGCCACACAAGGTTCAGCTGATATCACAGGGGCTCACATAGGGGTGTAGATAGTTCTAGTTGACTGAGTATAGCATGCATAAGGGTACATGGCAATTATCTCAGTTGACTTCAGCTGGGCTTGTAGCTAAGCTGGTTATCCAAGCTGCAACTCAAGCTCAACAACTACAGGGGCTGTTGCTGAGCACAAGGTAGCTTGTTTTCATACATTCATGCCAAGAGGTTCATGCAAGGGTGATACAAGCTATGCTCACAAACACAGGCTTTAGATTGCACACATTTCAGATAGTGCAAGGTTGAGCAATGCTTAGCAAAGTGACTGGCTTATCATGCTAAGGTACCAGGGTTGATTGTTTAGCAGGCAAGCAAGGTAATGGCACAGGTTATGTTCAGGTCATACAAGGATCATTCACAGCTTAAGCTCAAACTTGCAGCTTCAGGGGGCTAGCAAGGGGGAAGGACTATCATGCATTCAAGGTTATCATACAAATATCATACAGACAGGGCAATGATAGAAGACAATACCACCAGTGTTAACTGGGTTTAGGCACTCCACTAATTGTTCTGCTCCTTTGTGTTTTCCTTTTCCTTGGTTACACAAAGAACACGACATGTACCATTTGCTCAACACGAAGTTTAGTACCCGAGAAAAGTGCAGGTTAACACATGAAAAGGTGCATAGATGCACAGTTACAATGGATCAGGTCTAAGTTAGACAAGAATTGCTAAGGTGCTTGTGCACATGTGTCACAAGAGGATGAAAAATGTAACTAATATTGCCTATGCTCAATACATAGATGCTCTGTTTTATGAGAGTGAAAGAGAGTATAGCTACAGCCTCAGATGAGAACTACAAGCTGGAGATTGTACCAGTTACCCTAAGCTACTCAACAGTCTCAGTTGCTGTCAAATGAATATGAGAATATATGCAGTGCAGCTAAGACGAAATAATGGTGATAAGCCAAGTACAGGTTGCAAGGACCAATGGACTAAACAAGCTTAAGAGCACAGCTGAGCTGAAGCTTCAGAGCACAGCACAGAGATACCAAAATGCAGGACTATTGTGCAGTGTACACAAGCTGCTAGATTAACAGCTAATCTGCAATGGGAATGCAGATATGCAGCTCAGATGGGCTAAAATGCAATGATACAATTAGCAATATGCAATAAAAGATGCAAAGAAGGAAGACTACAGCTAATTTACACTAAAACAGGGTTACAAGCAATAATACAAAGTAATTATGTACATGGTGAAATGAACTCAGTAAAGGCAAGCAATGGATCAGGATAGCACACGCCAAGTCCCCGGCAGCGGCGCCAAAAACTTGGTAGGCTGAGAAAGTGGTATGATTTTAGCCTACTTGTGATAACCGCAAGTGCACGGTGTCTACAATGCAGCACTGAGCAAATACGGGTCGATCCACAGAGACTTGTGGTGCTTATATTGATCTAAGGCTTCCTAAACTGAGTTTCTATGAAATGTAACACAATATTGGCTGTTGTCGATGCGACTGATTTGGTTGTATTGTGACTCTAGGCTAAGGCAGTGACAATGTGGAAAGCACCAGGGTGGTGAATCCACCTCTAATCCCATGCTCAGTCAATCTAATTTGAATTATATTCTTGTGCCTTCACTTGAAGGTTTAAGGTGAATTTTCATTAACCAATTCTACTAACTCCCCCCTAGTATGAGTGGTCTTCTTACAGTACCACTCATCACAGGGTCATAAGCTTCCTCAGATAATTACTAATCCTAACATATTGTTCATAGCAAGAATAAAACCTAACTAGATATGCTTAACATGGAAATTAGGGGTTTCATCAAACACCCCAGTAAATGAAATTAAAACATAATTAAAGCTGTCAAGATACAAAATTAACACTAAGTGGTGCTCTGGCTAGCCCAGGCATACCTTCAAACATCCACAGTTCCTCTATTTATACATGCAAAGAAAACCAAACCCTAAATTCACTTTAAAATAGAAATTAAATGAAAACCTCTCACCCACGTCGCTCAATCGTGCTCTCTTCTGTCAATCGGCTATGCAAACTCCATTGCTTTGGTTTTTCCCCAACTGTGATGAAACCCTAACCTAATTCCTTCTGTTTCTCACTTAGCTTCTAGGGGTAGAAGCTATGAGTGAAATAGAAGCAAGTAGGAGGTGATGGCGGAGGTGGTCACATTTGTTGGTGGTCGTGGCGAGGAGATGGAGAGGGTGGTGGTTTTGCGAGTTGGTCGGGGGAAGAAGAGAGGGATGGATGTATCTGTTCTGTCGGGTGAAGGAGAAGAAATGAGATTAGGTTTTGGTGATGGGAGTTTATATAGGGGCTATGGTGTTGAGCGGGAGTAGCAAAGTTTGATGCGATGGTTGGAGCGAGCGTCGGATCTCGGTGAAGATGGATGCGTGACTCGAAGCGACCGTTGGATCTAGATGGAGCACATCTAATGGCTCAAATGATACGGGCTTGGATCTCGGGTCACGGACCGGGTCTTGGATAGCACAAGCCCATGTCTTGTAAATGGGTTGCTCCTTGTTGGGTTGCAAGCTGCGCGCGCGGCTTTGGCTTCCTGCTCCATAGACGCTTGCCTCCAATTCTTCGCTCTTTTGGCTCCTCAATTTCTCCGAGCTTTATTTATTACCTAAAAACACAAAATTAATTAATACAAATATTTATTCTTGAAAACAAGGAAAAACACAGAATTTGGGATAATATCTGATTTCTGAACACAAAAGATGAGTTAAATGCCAATAAATAGATGTATAAATATGCAATATTTGGCACTCATCAGAGGCGCGAACTCGTTGCTTGCACATCAAACTTAGCGCATTATCTGCTTCACGATTTTTCTTGCGGAGTTTCTTGATTTGGCGCTTCAGCTCGTCATTTTCACGTTGGAGGTGATGCAAGGTAAGCTCATGAACTTTCTTTTTCTCGTCTAAAGCTTCGTAGTGAAGTTCTCCGGCACGACGAACAAGTGAAAGGCCCTGCAAAGAGATACATCGAATATCGATTTAAAGTTAAAGACTACCAAAAGGTGAGAGGAGTAAAGTTGAGCATTAAACACATACAACATAGTGAAGTCTGTCTTTTGCCGTCGAGAACTTGTGGTATATCGGTCATACGATCATAGAAATGACGATCGATCGGCGCGATGTCTTTGGAGAGCAAGATACCGCGCGCGGTGGCATCTTCGATAGCTTGAATCACCAATGGTCACCACGGAGCCAGTCGATGTATACAAGGCCGGACGAAAGGCATTGTCTTCAAAAGGCAAAGCTATTTTGGACCTGGGTGGTTCGGTGGAGGTGTGGCGGAGTATACTCTGGCTGACAGACTTAGAATTTTGGTAGGAGCGCTAATGCTTCCGGTTTCATCATCGTCATCGCTTATAGCTACGAAAGGCAATGGTTTCTCTCCTGCATGTTTGTCCTCTACGACAGGGTTGGAAGAGTCAACTTTACCCATCCCAGCACGGTGAAAATTGAGAGGGAAGTCTCTTATGGCTGACGGACGTTTGCGAGACCTCGTTTTCGGATTGATCCAGCGAACTTTTGGGTTCCGATGAGCGTCATCAGCGCCCTTCATTATAGTTCCTTGAGTTGTTGACTTGTTGAGTGAAGTCATGCTTACAGCGTTAGACAAGAGACGATGCTGATCATTGGAAGAATGAAGACGCGTCATAAGGTGATTTGTTAATCATCTCAAGATACATAAAATAGTCAGCAAAGGAAAAGTTAAGAGGGCATCAACAATGCCAGTTTAAAAATCGTAACTAAAAAACCAAGGTTAGCATCAGAAAGCTCTGAATTAAAGAAACAAAAAAGGCAAACATGGTGGAATATAAGCATGCAGAGATGAAGGGGAGAAACGACACTCACCACACCGGATTGCAGGACTGGAGCGCTACTGGCAGGTATGAGTTTACACAGTAGATGGCCGTATTTATACTAAGAAGAAGCTTTGGCCGGAAGGCAATTATTCTCTGGAATTTGATGATCTTAGAGTTCTAAAAGAGATTAAACTCTAGACTCCCGTAGAGTTGAGTTTCGACCGGCGGTAATGACTCAGTATTAGGATACTGGAGATAGAGCAGCCGTATGGGAACAAGGTGAAGACCAATGGGAGTTGGTTCCTTAGATTCACTGGGATTCAAATCTTTGAGTTTTGCGCGAAGTTAAACTCTTACAGGCCGCAGAGTTTTGGATGGAAGGGATACAATATGAGTTCTCACGAGCGGGGATGCACATGGCAAGGTCACGAGTGAACGTGGGCCTCATATCTTGGATGGGCTGCATGAATCGGATTTATAAGTTTAGTGCTTGGGATTGTAGCATCAAGTGGCTGTCAGATTTATAACTCATGCCGGATGTGCACTACAGTGTGACAAGGTTCATTCATTAGATTGTATTCATGCCATTGTCAGATGTGGTTTTGATCTTCTTAACTCTTCGACAAGTCGAGAGTTAAGAGGGGGTGATGTTTGTACCCTATAAAAATAGTGTGTGTGCGTACCGCACGAGCTATTTGATGTCAAGTACAACCCGGTTTATTGTGGAAACCCGCGTGGCTTATTGTGGAAGCCTAACCCGGTGGGTTTATTGTGGAAACCCGCGTGGCTTATTGTGGAAGCCTAACCCGGTGGGTTTATTGTGGAAACCCGCGTGGCTTATTGTGGAAGCCTAACCCGGTTTATTGTGGAAACCCGCATGGCTTATTGTGGAAGCCTAACCCGGTTTATTGTGGAAACTCGCATGGCTTATTGTGGAAGCCTAACCCGGTTTATTGTGGAAACCGGTGGGTTATTGTGGAAACCCGCACGGCTTATTGTGGAAGCCTGGATTTGGGTTGTTGGGGAAACCGAAATGGGTTTTATTATGGAAACCCACTAGGCTTATTATTGAAGCCCAAAGGTCTTGAATAATTATTTATTTATAATTATTTGAGATAAATGCAGGATCCTAAATAAAGAGGATAATTATCTTAAATACTTATAATTATTTAATAAGATAAATATTATTTAAGATAAATAAGGATTATGGTAAATATTAGGGTTTATCATGAATCTGGATGTTATTTGAGGTTTATACAGATGAGGGAAGTTATTAGGATAACTATCAAATCCCTAAAGCTACATCTATTTCTGCCTATATATAGAGGTTAAATCTCAACACAAAAGGTACACAATTTCTATTCCTTTCTTAACAACCTACTTGCATAGAACTCTTGTTGATTTTAGCATCGGAGTGTCTTTGCAGGTACCCCCACCATTTTCAATCAACAATTCTTTGGAGAATCTAATCAACGGCGGCGATTCGATCATCATACACACATCTCGAAGATTGTTGGGGTGATTAATTTTGCACCAACACCAAGTACTAGGATCGGTTACCCAATGACTAGAATTGATCATACCAATTACAAATATTGATCATACCATCTCAGGTGATTACTTAAGATTGATTTCACTAATAAAAGTCATACCGATACATAAGTCAGGCATTGTGAATAGTTTTACCAACATACATAAACAAGTTATGAGCGGTTATACTAAACACACATATTGGTAATACAAATATTTGTAATGGATAACAATACCAATAAGCCTAGCGATTTCCCTTTCGATTCACAAAACAAGTTTATGAATGTGCTTCCTTTAAACGAATGTAAAACATTGTTTCCTAAGACAAAATCTTCACCCATACCCATACATAATCACAATAGCATTCATACGATTATGTCTATGTCTTATATACGAAGTTCAAAAGATATGCGTTATACTGCATGGGCGAGCCATGCTTTGGCCGATCACTCTATGTGGAAGAGCGGCGGACGGTGATCATGGGGATGCTTTATTGGTCATTTAACTCCTAGCCTGGGCTGCCTAACCAAGCTGGTAGAGTTGGACGGACTAGATGATATATGACGCTCATCTGCGACAGTTGATGGAGTTTTAGGGTTTTGGAGAGGTACGCAAGCATCACTCTTCAACTTGGTCTAAACCAAGCATGGGAGGCGTTTTTGGCAGGACCGACCGGGCATGCGTGTAGACGGCTTGCCGGTGTACACGTCCGTACCTCACTGTCTCATGAAGGTGTGATCTAAGCCACTCAATTTGACCGGCAAAGTTGAGTGGTTGAGATCGGTTTGCGGCAGAAATCCATTGCCGCAAAGGAATTGGAAACCGCGCGACATGCCTAGTTTCGAGACGTTCGGCCATGGTTGGCCTAGGCCGATCGGTCATGCGTGTAGATAGGCCCACAGTGATCATGTTGACATGCTTGGGACCTTTTAAGTCTACATCTACACCCTCCATCCAAGCTTGCAAAGATGGACGCTCGTAATCGATTAGCGACACATGTAATATGCCGCAAACCCTAATTAGGGTTTTGGGTCGGTCGTGTGCATGTAACTTTAACCAAACGGTTTTGCATGCTATGCTCCTCCCTTGGGGAGGCCGATCATGTGGGGCCCACATAGGGCCGGCGGTGAGCATGTGTGCACTTGTTCTACGGTCCCAGGCTTGATCTAAGCCATCCAAACATGCCGGTGAAGTTGGATGGTTGCGATCAATTTAAGACACTAGTGGACTTCCCACGGCTTTTAAAGCATCACGCCAGCCATGTTTTGAGTAAACGTTTATTGCTCCACGACTTGGTCTTGAGAGAGCCGAACAGGTAGGTGAGAAGTGGGCCCGCCAGAGTGTATAACAACACTTGACCGATCAACCACCGGACGATCTATGCCGTCCAACTTGCCCGACGAAGTTGGACGACCGCGATCTGTCTGACATTGGCAGTCTTTGCTCGTACGAGATTCCTCCAAGATGTTTCGACCATCCTTCTCAGTGGCGTTTGGTGGCTGTTTGGGAGGTATAGCATGTGTTCGACCAACCAGGGCATAAACGGGACCGCCGGTGATCATCATTATGGTGATAGCTTTGCTCTGCCGAGGATCTTCTAGGTCTGGTTGAATCATGCGGCCAACTTGGGTGGCCGTGATCGTTTCTGAGACTGACACGGACAGTCCAGATTTCCATTAGGAAATTAAATATGCTCAAATAATAAGAGTAAACACTCAGTCGTCTTGTCATGTCAATAATGAGAGTTCAGCTGAGAACACAGCACGGAAAATACTAGGAAAATCATGCATTAATTGTTAATGCTAATAAAATTCACAGAATATTTGGGATTGTTGTTGCACGCACCATTCTGGGTGAATTTTGTGTATTTATTGAATTGATTCAAATAAAGTGAAGAGGTTTTCTGCACTTTGCCACTTCTTAAACGACCTTTCCTTTTGCAGGGTGACATCGCCTAAAATACTGGTTTTACAATTTTAGCCCTGAACTAAAATCCACCATCAACAACTAGGTACTAGGATCGGTTCCCACATATATATGGTATCTAACTTGTATTTGTTGCACATGTCCATAGGATCGGTTCCCAATGTCTAAAAACGTGTTGCACATGTTCATACGATCGGTTCCCAATATCTAGAAACGTGTTGCACCTCTTACAAGGATCGATTCCCCTCTTGTGATCGGTTGCACCTCGTACTAGGATCGGTTCCCCTTTGCCTAGAGTTGGTCATACCATCTCAGGTAATTACTTAAGATCGGTGATACATGTGTATCTTCCTCTCTCCGGGAACTAGTGATCCTCAAGAAGGATTGAGGATAGAATTGTAATTTAAGGAAGGAATACTGATTTTTAGGCAGTATTCTTAGATAAGGAATATTGCTAGACAAGGTAATATCCCTAGTTAAGGAAATATACCTAGAAAGGGAATATTTCCTAGAAAGGGTAATATTTCTAGATAAGGAAATACACTTAGAAAAGGAATTATTCCTAGATAAGGAATATTCCTAGAACAAGGTAATATTCCTAGAAAATGAAATATACCTAGAAAAGGTATTATTCCTAGATAAGGAAATAGATTCCTAGAAGGTTTTGGGAAACCGTTAAAGCTATAAATAGAGATGTTTAGCTCATAGCTAAGACATCTAGAGTGTGGTTTGTGATACAGACACACCTAGATCTAGGAGTGTGCTTTGACACCTAGAAAACGATGTTTAACTCACATACCTAGAGAGAATTTTGTGAGGCAATTAATTATTGTAAAAGCAAACTTAGCAAAACAGTTTAAGGTTGATCCACTGTTTAGAGAGATTGTGAGCGTAACAAAGAGAGAATTGTAATAGTTTTCTTGTTCATAATCTAGAGAAGATATTTTCTTCAAATCTGGTTTCTAGTGTGTTCTGTTTTCTAGTATTCATCTATTATTATTTTGAATTCCGCCTCTATAATAATAGTCACCAAGGTACAGAGATCAATACGTATAAAGTTGGTATCAGAGCAAGGTTCGTTTCTTTTAGGGAAGATTCCTGTGGTTTATGGTTTTCTCTAGATCTCTTTACAAACAACTTGGTGAGTTACTTGAAAAGCAAGAAGACGTTAAAGGAACAAGGGGATCAAGGATGACGAAGTCAGATGATGATCCTAAGCAAAGCAAACCACAAACTATGGAAGAAAAGGTGGATGCGCTATAATTATACATGGAGTCTTATACACCCAAGCCGAAGACGGAGAAAAAGACTACATTTTCATTTGGTGTTTTTGAAGAAAAGAACGAAGAAGATGAACCAGAACCACTCGAATAAAATTACGTTATGGAGCGAAGATTGAGTAAGACAAGACGAAGAGATATGGACGCTTTTCAAATTAGACGTCAAGGTCAAGTTTCCATCAAAGATAGATGGTTCAGCAGGGTGAAAGAAAACCTCGAGTTCCTTAACTACCAAATCTAACTTTCACAGGAGTTCAAGTTCTTGAGTGAGGGCGCATGATACATGTGTATCTTCCTCTCTCCGGGAACTAGTGATCCTCAAGAAGGATTGAGGATAAAATTGTAATTTAAGGAAGGAATACTGATTTTTAGGCAGTATTCTTAGATAAGGAATATTGCTAGACAAGGTAATATTCCTAGATAAGGAAATATACCTAGAAAGGGAATATTTCCTAGACAAGGTAATGTTTCTAGATAAGAAAATATACTTAGAAAAGGAATATTCCTAGAACAAGGTAATATTCCTAGAAAAGGAAATATACCTAGAAAAGGTATTATTCCTAGATAAGGAAATAGATTCCTAGAAGGTTTTGGGAAACCGTTAAAGTTATAAATAGAGATGTTTAGCTCATAGCTAAGACATCTAGAGTGTGGTTTGTGATACAGACACACCTAGATCTATGAGTGTGGTTTGACACCTAGAAAAGGAGGTTTAACACACATACATAGAGAGAAGTTTATGAGGCAATTAATTATTGTAAAATCAAACTTAGCAAAACAGTTTAAGGTTGATCCACTGTTTAGAGAGATTGTGAGCGTAACAAAGAGAGAATTGTAATAGTTTTCTTGTTCATAATCTAGAGAAGATATTTTCTTCGAATCTGGTTTCTAGTGTGTTCTGATTTCTAGTTTTCGTCTATTATTATTCTGAATTCCGCCTCTATAATAATAGTCACCAAGGTACAGAGATCAATACGTATAAATCGGTTTCACTAATAAAAGTCATACCAATACAAAAGTCAGGCCTTGTGAATATTTTTACCAAGAAAATACACAAGTCATGAGTATTGGTGGTTAAAAAGATATGCAATAAATAACAATACCAATAAGCCTAGCGATTTCCCTTTTGATTCACAAAACAAGCACATGAATTTACTTCCTTTAAAGGAATGTAAAACATTGTTTCCTAGGATGAAATCTTCACCTCATACCCATACATAATCACAGTAGCATTCAAACGATTATGTCGATGTCTTATATACGAAGTTCAAAAGATAAACGTTATGCTTCGTATTGTATTCCTTAATACTACGTCTAACTAGAGTGTAATCATTCATGCTTCGCAGTTATGTTTTCAATATGCACGACTTGAAAGATACGTTAGGGAATGAAACAGTTCAAGTCAAATATTACTAACCTCAAGTGGAAGGATGATGTTGTCTTTGTAGCTCCTTACTTCTTCACTTCTTCAAGTCTTCGTAATACTTGTAATGTCTCATATCCTAATACTTTCAAGCTAACCTATACGAAGTTGACTCTAGTACATAATCAAGCGACTCTTTAAATGAGTTTTGGTTCACTAAAATATGACAACCAAACTTGACATAACAACGCTTGGTGGGTTCAACCGAGCTATGCTCTAACAATATCCCCCATGTGACGTGATTGATGTCTCACAAATGTGGAGTCTGCAAAACAGACGTGTATTTGATTAGTCAGTCGTTGACTTGATTAGACAGTGAGTCTAGGTTTTGTTGAATTGAGCATGATTGAAGAATGCTCAGTGATTCATGGATTAAACTATATTGATATTGCTCTTATGAGCAAATATTGTAAATTTGATGAATTGTTTAATATTGAGTAATATTCGGCGGAATATTGATAGTTAGATCAATATTCGAGCAACTGAGCGAGTATTGCTCAATTCGATAAATTACTGAATATTGATAGTTGGATAAATATTCCAGCAACTGAGCAAGTATTGCTCAATTCGACGAATTACTAAATATTGATAGTTGGATTATATTCAAGTAACGTATTGCTCAATTCGACGAATTACTGAATATTAATAGTTGGATCAATATTCTAGCAATTTCTCAATTCGACGAATTACTGAATATTGATAGTTGGATCAATATTCGAGCAACTGAGCGAGTATTGCTCAATTCGACGAATTACTGGTAACATAACCCAATAAAAAATTAATTAAAATATTGGTAGCCTACCAAATATTATATAATTAATTCAGATGTTGATTGCTGGGTCAACATAAATTTATTAGTGTTTGAAATTGCTCAAAATTAATTCAGATGTTGATTGCTGGGATGTTGGATGACCATGTAGCGCCCAAGTGCTCGAGTGAGCGTGCACCAAAGTCTTTTGTTGACTGGTTGGTGAAAGTATAATCAAATAATGGTTTAATCATTTATTAGAATAGTGCTTGTCTGAGCATTAGGTGATAAAAATTAATTATGGAGAAGTGAGGGACCGACCAAGAGGGCATGAGACCAGCCCTTGGTGGTCGTGGGACCAGCTGATGGTCGTTCGAGCAAATTCCAAGTTGGTTGGAAAGAGTTTGGACCAAAGTAATCGAAATCGTTCCTCGGTGCTACTCGGTTGGGGAGCTTGGAGCGAGGAGCAATAAGTTCGGACTTGGAAATCGCCAAAACTCGGTCTAATACTCGGAATTTATTTATTAATAATTTATATATTGCTGCTCATAAGTCATGATTTGTACCTAATTAAAATTAAAATTTTAACATTATGATGATGTAATTAAGTGTGTAATATTGTTATATTGAACGTATTTATCATGTATTTAGAGATTTTTCTATTTTATAACTCTCATCTAGGGTTATGAATATTTTATTTTCTGATTTAAGTGCATGCAAGGCCAACTCAGAAAAATCGTTAACTCGTTTTGCTAAAAAATCAGTCCAAATCGGCCGCCTTAATTGCTACAAATCGGAGAGGCCTTGGAATCGGAAATCGCCTCGGTCATAGAGCTTGTAGCGATTACTCGGTGAGTAATCGGCCTTGGAGAGCGATTTTGACTACACTACTTTGGACCCAATATGAGCGATTGAGCAAATTAGGTCAAAATTATAAAGATGTGTGGGACCGGCTCCTTGCAAGCCTTATGGCCGGCCTTGGTCGGTCAAGGAAGCATGCCCGTGTCACCATAATGTACGTGTCTCAGCCCTGAGAGTTTTGATATTTTCTGGTGTGCGTTTGAGCAATATCTTGGATTTTCAGAAGAGTTTGATCTTTGACTGAAATTCTTGATTTTGCTCGAATGAGCAAGTAGGACCTTGCTCGTTCGATCACTATTTTGAGAATATTAAAATAATAATATTTTAATATTTTTCGTGAATAGCCTAGTCGGTCATGTGACCATTTGACTTTTTGGTTTTTTCATGGTTTGAGCAATATTTGAGAAAATACGAAGAAACCAGGGTTTTCGCTCAAATGGAGGAGTTTCATGAGATGAGGGAAATAATAATTATGAAAACAATGGATTGCAAGGTGTGGGACCGGCCACGACTAGGGCATGGCCGTCCGGCTAGGTAGCCCGGTCCCGCAACACATTTCCCTATTTTTATTATTTTTCATGAAACCGTGAGTTTTGCTCAAACAAGAAAAGTAGCTCGAATGAAGGAGTCTTCATGAATTCATGAAAATAATAAAATAAGAAAAATAAAGGAAGAGGCGTGGGGGACCGTCCACGGTGGCATGACCGGCCGGCTGGTGGGTCCGGTCCATAGGCGCCTCTTTTATTTTTTATTATTATTTTCTCTCTTCTATTTTGTGTAGGTGTTGATGGTGGTTTTTAGACAAAGGGTAAAATCGTAAAACCCCAAATAACCTAATGTCACCAGTGACACATTTATTAGAACACTTAATGCATGTAGTCAGTAATTAATAGGGGGTATTTTTTCAAATTAGGGTTACAACGAACGAAACCCTAATTCCCCTCTGTGCCAATGGCAAATCATGCCAGCCACACCTAGCCCAAGCTAGCCGCGCCATGCCAAATGCACTATGCCTTGGCCCTAGCTACGCTAATCACGCCAAATGCGCCAAAGCATGCCAACCATGCTAGCCGCACCTCCGTGCCAATGGAAAATCATGCCAGCCACACCTAGCTCAAGCTAGCCGCATCTCTATGCCAATGGAAAATCATGCCAGCCATACCAAACGCGCCGAAGCATGCCAACCATGCTAGCCGCACCTCCGTGCCAATGGCAAATCATGCCAGCCACACCTAGCTCAAGCTAGCCGCATCTCTATGCCAATGGCAAATCATTCCAGCCATACCAAACGCGCCGAAGCATGCCAACCATGCTAGCCGCACCTCCGTGCCAATGGCAAATCATGCCAGCCACACTTAACCCGAGCTAGCCGCGCCATGCCAAACACACTCTTCCTTGGCCCTAGCTACACTGGTCACGCCACGCCAAGCTAAACACCCTTACCTTGGCCCTAGTCACGCCACGCCAAGCCAAACACCCTTACCTTGGCCCTAGCCGCGCCATGCCAAAGTAGCGCCCGCACCTAGGCTTGCAAACCATTCAACCTAGGCCAAATTGGCCACGCATGCCATTGGCACATGCCAACACGCTTGCTGGTAGCTTTTCCTACCAAGGCGCGACCCAAATTGGCCACGCATGCCATTGGCACATGCCAACACGCTCGCTGGTAGCTTTTCCTACCAAGGCGCAACCCAAATTGGCCACGCATGCCATTGGCACATGCCAACATGCTCGCTGGTAGCTTTTTCTACCAAGGCGCGACCCAAGTTGGCCACGCATGCCATTGGCACATGCCAACACGCTCGCTGGTAGCTTTTTCTACCAAGACGCGACCCAAATTGGCCACGCATGCCATTGGCACATGCCAACATGCGTCACTGGTAGCCTTTCTTACCAAACCGTGGCCCTAATGGCCGAGCATGCCATTGGCACATGCCAACACGCTCGCTGGTAGCCTTTCTTACCAAATCGTGGCCTAATGGCCGAGCATGCCATTGGCACATGCCAACACGCTCGCTGGTAGCTTTTCTCACTAGGGCGTGGCCCTAATGGCCAAGCATGCCATTGGCACATGCCAACATGCGTCACTGGTAGCCTTTCTTACCAAACCGTGGCCCTAATGGCCGAGCATGCCATTGGCACATGCCAACACGCTCGCTGGTAGCTTTTCTCACCAGGGCGTGGCCCTAATGGCCAAGCATGCCATTGGCACATGCCAACATGCGTCACTGGTAGCCTTTCTTACCAAACCGTGGCCCTAATGGCCGAGCATGCCATTGGCACATGCCAACACGCTCGCTGGTAGCTTTTCTCACTAGGGTGTGGCCCTAATGGCCAAGCATGCCGTCGGCACATGCCAACATGCGTCACTGGTAGCTTTTCTTACCACTCCATGACCCTATTGGCCACGCATGCCATTGGCACATGCCAACACGCTCGCTGGTAGCTTTTCTCACCATGACGTGGCCCTAATGGCCAAGCATGCCATTGGCACATGCCAACATGCGTCACTGGTAGCTTTTCTTACCAGGCCGTGACCCTATTGGCCACGCATGCCATTGGCACATGCCAACACGCTCGCTGGTTGCTTCCATTACCTAGCCGTGGACCTAATACACGCTGGTAGCTACTTACACTCAATGTACAACCTACCACCAAGGAATTCCACACATTCCACACACGCCACTCATGCCACTAGCAGCTCTGGCATTGCCACTTGCGCTCGAGGTGCAACTCGCAACAAAGGCATTCCGCACATGCCATTGGCACATGCCACATGCGCCCCTAGCAGCACCACTTGCACTCAAGATGCAACCAACACTCGAGACATCAACACAAACCGGGGATGCTTTCCGGGGTCTTGGTTTGGCGGTCACAGCATGCAGCGTACACTACGCTCACATTAAGAAAGCGTGAATAGGAATAAAGCGATCAAATAAAAGAGGAAATAATGGTGAAAACGTTTTCACCCATTAACACCATGCGGTTACCACCTCCTCCCATTATTTCACCCTTTACTCTCTTCCTTCATGAGGCCAGGGTACATTTCAATCTCGACTTGTATAAATAGGTCTTACCTATTTCCACCAGACAACAAGTCTCGGTTAGGAGAAAAATACTACACTCTCAGAAAAGGCAACTTTGCAAGCTCTCCAAAAAGCTTTCATCTCTTGCAAGCTTCCGAAGCTTTTACCTTCTGATACAAGTCGAGACACTACTCTCCCAGAATTATTCTGGTCTCAACACCTTTCTTTGCTTCCCTCCCCAAATCAACCCTTCTCCTCCACTTTGTGACCGAAGCAAGTCCGGAATGACCATTTCTTGGTTTAGGCCGGACTTGTGCAGTTGATCTCTCGAATCTATAAAGTGCTCACGTGCAGCACATTTGTTTAGGGTTTGAACCAGTTTCTCACTCACCTACCGAATTTACCGAAATCGGCGGAAACGGTTTTTACCCGTAAACAATTGGCGACCACAGCGGGAGGATTGATCTATCGGCTACAATGTCAGACTGTCGATCTCGTTCTTCGACCCAGATGTCAAGATGGTAGGGGAAGGCGACTCAGTCCGACTCAACTTCCAGACAACCCGGTTACCGGTTGTAAAAACTACACTAGGGACTCGCTGAAGGTGCTACCAGCGATTGGGGACTTGCTGGCGATGCTACCAGCAAAGCCGCCTTTTACATGGAGAGGGGCGTGTTCACAAAACCTATGAAGTGAGTAAATTTAGATTGGGCAAGATATACGACTTGTTTTTGGGTTCTTAATAAAACCGTTATACTACTGCGTCTTGTGCCCATTGCTAGCACACACTTTCATAAAAAGCAATATTCCTTTCCCAAAACATAATCAGAGTTATATTATCAAAACCATTCATCCCGAAATAATCCAATATCCTCAAAAGCTACCACCGTCTATCAAAACCTATCGAACTTTGAACCGGACATCCAAAGATGTTTTTCAAAAAAAGAAAAAAAGAAGAAGAAGAACCTAAATGAAAGTTTAACAGAGAAACATTCAAGGAAATTCATCCAACAGAGGTCTGCTTTTCTTGGAGAAAGTCAACTTTGCATCTTCAAGAGCCGCTCTCTTCATAGTCAACATCTTGGAAAGCTTTTCGAGTTTTACCTCATGTCGTGCAATCTCCTTGGCGGAAAGGCTTTCGATTGCTGCATCTTTCAACTTCTGGATCTCAGCAAGGCCTTCGACAAACCACGAAGTGTTGAACTCCTTTTCTACGCACACGTCGCGATGGTGCTCCCAGTCGGCAATAACGTCTTCAGAAATGGTGTGGCCAGTCACCTCACGCATATCCTCGATGGAAGATAAAGCCTCTTCCACACGCTTAACTAGCGCAAATCGACTAGTGACCTTCTTGGTTGTGGCCATATGTCCGTACTTCTCTCAAATTATGGTGTACAACGCCTCATACTTAGCCAGCACGCTGAAACCGCCAACCAAAGACATGACCTAGATAAGGAACCAAGTACGGGGATCAAAAATGGCGCCTGCAACTGGCCTCACGACTCGCAAAGGGTCTTCTTCCATGTCTACGGCAACAACCATCAGAGAATCATCCACCGTTTGAACCACATCTGTGCCCGGCGATTGGCTAACTCCCATCTCCAAGTCACCGGCGGTGGTCACCAAAGGCAAGTTTTCGTGTGACTTCACCCCAGAATCGTCCTCCGAACCGGATTCCTCCTGCGAACTTGAGTTAGACATTTTTCAAAACAAGAAACAGAAGAAGAAGAAAGAAAAGAAGCGCGAAACTCACCGAACCACTTCCCGAAAAAGAACCAGAGTCTTTGCCCGAGGAATCACTCTCACTTGTTGAACTTTCTTCTTTCTCTGACTCATCACCGCTATGAGTAGGCTCAGTGCCGCTGGAATTCTTCGAAGAAATTGCCGTCTCCTGGCAACGTGCAAGGGCAGCGAAAGCATTAACACTACCGAAGCCCAAGAAGAAACAAGACAGATATTTTCAGCAGAAATTCACGTGTTTTGAGACAAACCAAGAAGGAGATGACACATACCTGATTATTGGAAGAACTGAAATACACGAGAGTTGCGGGAGGATCTTTTGAAACCGCCCGGAACCCACCAGCACGATTCTTCGTTCTTCGTTCCTTGGCCTGGGGACTTTCCGAGTTGCTAGGCAACTTTCGCTTGAGATCTCTCAACATTGGGTACTTCTTCAAAATTGTTGGGGAAGGTTTACAACGAACATTCTCCACCACGCTGCTTACAAAATCTTGGATCATAATAAACTCATCGCACCAGAACTCATTATAGCCAAAGGTCGTCGAAGTTACTCTTCCCATTTGAAAGAAGGGAAGGCGGATACCCGGCTCGAGGGCACCGGCATTGAGGGCGGCACGCAATGGATCCTTAGGAATCACCGGCTGGTAAGCAAGAGGCACCCCTTGATCGAAACCCATGTGACGAGCCGCACGGTCAATATTGTAAGCAGCTATCTGGAAAGACCCCATGAAGAAAGACGGCATATAACCGGACATGCAGCTTTGAATGAACAAGTTTTCACCAACGCTCAAATCGCCATCAGAAGATAAAGACATGATCGGAGCAGAAGCAAAGGTGTCAATTTGAGACCGACCTATGGACCGGATCCCATGGGTGAAAACTGATTTCATACGACTTATCGAGGAGACTAACCAATCTCACGCCAACTCTTGGACGCCTGTTCACCCATCGAAGAATTCGAGAGCCGCACCAACTCGCGGGAATTGAAGGCATCGGTTTCGGAGCATACTTCTCAAAGTGCTCCCATAGCCAGACTTGCAGAAAAGCAACATGCACATATGAATCCACTTTCATAAAACCATTCGAAACTCGCATGTTCGCAACTAGGTGATCCAGATGCACATACAGGGAACCGAGGAATAGCTTGCCAATGGGAAGAACTTCACCTTTTGCTAACTTCACAGCAATCACTAGCAACTCTGGTCTTATCTCCTTCTTACCAGAACCGTCGTCAAAAATGTCTCTAGACAACCAGAGAGCCAAAAATGCTGCAACGTGAAGATCACTGCTTTTCTGTTTAGGTTCCAGCTCGTCCGGAAACCATTGAGATATCCACCAGCTGTAAAGGCACCTTTCATCCTCTTTCCGGACAGAATCCTTCGACTTCGCAGTGGAGTCTTTCCGAGCGAAATCTTCCAACTTAGCGGCAAGGTCATCTCGCATCTTCCCCCGCTTTCGAGATAATTGGATGTTAAGATTCCCGATTCTGGAAGATTCAGAAGAGAGCCACACTCTCCAAGGAGAAAGTTATCTCACCCCATCTACATATGATCGTATGGGTGTCCGAACACCATCCGGAGATGAAAGCAACCAAGCCCGGATATCCTTCCTAATCTGAGATTTCTTCAAGCTCGACAAAGATCAATAATCTGCGCTCGAGTCAAGTTGGTATTTATATGCTCCTTACTCACCATGAACTCAACCCATCTATCAAAAGAACGCAATGGGCTTTGACACATCCTGAAATCAATGTTGGAAGAGGAATATACCCCTTTATGAAGACAGAACCGTATGGTGTTCTCTGGGCGAACCGAACGTGTCTTCTTTTCATCTTCACCACCGGTTAACAAAATTAGCACGAAACCTGGGTGATTTTTCCGAGCAGAGGCAAGTTTTTTGGCGAAGAATTCATCATCCGTGTTCGGTTTGAAACTATGGACATCCTTCGATGAGGCGAAATTCTGTTCATGTAACATCTTGCCAGATTTCTTCATAACAACTTAGTAACAAGATATCTGCACACGGAGAAAGACAAAATTATCTCCCTGACACATAACCGCGCCCAACAAAGGAAAACCTGAAATACAAAAAAAAAGAAAAAGAGAAAGGGCGTATTCTTTACGGGTTCAAAAATACACACGCAGTATTTTCTTCAGGGTTCAAAATATATACGCAGTATTTTATACGGGCTCAAGTGCGTCTGCAGTATCATTCTTTGGGTTCAAAATTATATATGGAGCATTTTCTACGGGTTCAAAACTGCACGCGCAAATATTTCTTTCAGGACCGAAATTCATATATGCAATATTTCCTACGAGTTCGAAGTCATATGAAGCACATATACAGTATTCTTCTTCGGGATTCATATACAATATTCTCTACGGGTTCGAAACTGCACACGCAGTATTTTCTTCAGGGTTCAAAATTATACGCAGTATTTTATACGGGCTCAAGTGCGTCTGCAATATCCTTCTTCGGGTTCAAAATTATATATGGAGCACTTTCCTACGGGTTCGAATAATATATGCAGTATTTCCCTTGGGTGCATACATACAATATTTTCTACAAGAGGCACGCCAAGAAATTATATGCGCGGTATCATTGCAAGGATTATAAAAACGCCTACTCTTAGGGTTTGCACCTACATGAAAAAGAAAACAAGGGAAGTACTGGAAGACATACCTGGAAACTGGTTTTTCTTTGTAACTCTGCCGCTGGTAGGAAAGGATGAAAGGAATAAGGTGCAAGATGAGAGGAAGGGGTTTTATATATATGGGCGTGAAGATTCTGAAATAGGGAAGGATTTCCCTTTACCAAAAATCGTGCGGGCTCACAAGGACGCCCAACTTCCCAATGCCGCCCAAGTTGCACCGGTCCCACCAATTGCGCCAACTTCCCAATGACCACCCAAGTCGCGCCAGCAAGCACGCACAGCTTCCCCACCTTGCGCCGGTCCCACCAGCTAGCACGCTCAGTTTCCCAACTCACGCCAACTTCCCAATGACCACCCAAGTCCCGCCAGCAAGCACGCACAGCTTCCCTACCTTGCGCCGGTCCCACCAGCTAGCACGCTCAGTTTCCTAACTCGCGTCAACTTCTCAACGCCGCCCAGCTTCTTGTCTCTCACGACGCTAACTTCCCAATTGTGCCAGCCTCCCGATTTGCGCAAAATCGCCGAGAGCAAGGATTCCAAATCCTATTTATAAAAAGGTCAGACGAGCCTCCTCAATTCTCTTTACAGTTTGCTGCTGATAGTTTGTCACCATCTTATGCTTACCCCGCAACAAAGCTCCTGTTCCGAGCTAAGCAGGGGACTTAATGTTGATGGTGGTTTTTAGACAAAGGGTAAAATCGTAAAACCCCAAATAACCTAATGTCACCAGTGACACATTTATTAGAATATTTAATACATGTAGTCAGTAATTAATAGGGGGTATTTTTTCAAATTAGGGTTACAACGAACGAAGCCCTAATTCCCCTCCGTGCCAATGGCAAATCATGCCAGCCACACCTAGCCCAAGCTAGCCGCGCCATGCCAAATGCACTCTGCCTTGGCCCTAGCTACGCTAATCACGCCAAATGCGCCAAAGCATGCCAACCATGCTAGCCGCACCTCCGTGCCAATGGAAAATCATGCCAGCCACACCTAGCTCAAGCTAGCCGCATCTCTATGCTAATGGCAAATCATGCCAGCCATACCAAACACGCCGAAGCATGCCAACCATGCTAGCCGCACCTCCGTGCCAATGGCAAATCATGCCAGCCACACCTAGCTCAAGCTAGCCGCATCTCTATGCCAATGGCAAATCATGCCAGCCATACCAAACGCGCCGAAGCATGCCAACCATGCTAGCCGCACCTCCGTGCCAATGGAAAATCATGCCAGCCACACTTAACCCGAGCTAGCCGTGCCATGCCAAACACACTCTGCCTTGGCCCTAGCTACACTGGTCATGCCACGCCAAGCCAAACACCCTTGCCTTGGCACTAGTCACGCCACACCAAGCCAAACACCCTTACCTTGGCCCTAGCCGCGCCATGCCAAAGTAGCGCCCGCACCTAGGCTTGCAAACCATGCAACCTAGGCCAAATTGGCCACGCATGCCATTGGCACATGCCAACACGCTCGCTGGTAGCTTTTCTTACCAAGGCGCGACCCAAATTGGCCACGCATGCCATTGGCACATGCCAACACGCTCGCTGGTAGCTTTTCCTACCAAGGCGCGACCCAAATTGGCCACGCATGCCATTGGCACATGCCAACATGCTCGCTGGTAGCTTTTTCTACCAAGGCGCGACCCAAGTTGGCCACGCATTGCTGGTAGCTTTTTCTACCAAGGCGCGACCCAAATTGGCCACGCATGCCATTGGCACATGCCAACATGCGTCACTGGTAGCCTTTCTTACCAAACCGTGGCCCTAATGGCCGAGCATGCCATTGGCACATGCCAACACGCTCGCTGGTAGCCTTTCTTACCAAACCGTGACCCTAATGGCCGAGCATGCCATTGGGACATGCCAACACGCTCGCTGGTAGCTTTTCTCACTAGGGCGTAGCCCTAATGGCCAAGCATGCCATTGGCACATGCCAACATGCGTCACTTGTAGCCTTTCTTACCAAACCGTGGCCCTAATGGCCGAGCATGCCATTGGCACATGCCAACACGCTCGCTGGTAGCTTTTCTCACCAGGGCGTGGCCCTAATGGCCAAGCATGCCATTGGCACATGCCAACATGCGTCACCGGTAGCCTTTCTTACTAAACCGTGGCCCTAATGGCCGAGCATGCCATTGGCACATGCCAACACGGTCGCTGGTAGCTTTTCTCACCAGGGCGTGGCCCTAATGGCCAAGCATGCCGTCGGCACATGCCAACATGTGTCACTGGTAGCTTTTCTTACCAGGCCGTGACCCTATTGGCCACGCATGCCATTGGCACATGCCAAAGACGCTCATTGGTAGCTTTTCTCACCATGACGTGGCCCTAATGGCCAAGCATGCCATTGGCACATGCCAACATGCGTCACTGGTAGCTTTTCTTACCAGGCCGTGACCCTATTGGCCACGTATGCCATTGGCACATGCCAACACGCTCGCTGGTAGCTTCCATTACCTAGCCGTGGCCCTAATACACGCTGGTAGCCACTTACACTCAATGTACAACCTACCACCAAGGCATTCCACACATGCCATTGGCACATGCCACACACGCCACTAGCAGCTCTGGCATTGCCACTTGCGCTCGAGGTGCAACTCGCAACAAAGGCATTCCGCACATGCCATTGGCACATGCCACATGCGCCCCTAGCAGCACCACTTGCACTCAAGATGCAACCAACACTCGAGACATCAACACGAACTGGGGGATGCTTTCTAGGGTCTTGGTTTGGCGGTCACAGCATGCAACGTACACTACGCTCACATTAAGAAAGCGTGAATAGGAATAAAGTGGTCAAATAAAAGAGGAAATAATGGTGAAAACGTTTTCACCCATTAACACCATGCGGTTACCACCTCCTCCCATTATTTCACCCTTTACTCTCTTCCTTCATGAGGCCAGGGTACGTTTCAATCTCGACTTGTATAAATAGGTCTTACATATTTCCACCAGACAACAAGTCTCGGTCAGGAGAAAAAATACTACACTCTCAGAAAAGGCAACTTTGCAAGCTCTCCAAAAGCTTTCATCTCTTGCAAGCTTCAAGCTTTCACTTTCGATACAAGTCGAGACACTACTCTCCCGCACTGTTCTGGTCTCAACACCTTTCTTTGCTTCCCTCCCCAAATCAACCCTTCTCCTCCACTTTGTGACCGAAGCAAGTCTGGAACGGCCATTTCTTGGTTTAGGCCGGACTTGTACAGATTGATCTCTCGAATCTATAAAGTGCTCACGTGCAGCACATTTTTTTAGGGTTTGAACCAGTTTCTCACTCACCTACCGAATTTACCGAAATCGGTAGAAACGATTTTTACCCATAAACAGTAGGGTTCCTCGTTTGTCCATATTTTTGAATCCTCGTTCATGCACTTGGGTGCTCGTTCGTGCATCATCGTTGAAAACACTTACACCATTTTATTGGGGCTTACTCGGTGATAGTCCAGATGCCCGATAATTGAGTATCTATTACTAATCCATGAATTCTAGTCGGGAGTTCAAGTAACGGAGTAATGAGATAAAATGATTATCTATTACTAATCTATGAATCCAGCCGGGGAATTCAGGGAACGGAGTAATGAGATATAATAGATTATTTTATAGGAATTCAGTGGATGAATGTCACGGTAGAATTAATCTATTTGCAGAATCGAGATATGAGATAGTTGAAGCATCATATTCGTTCTGAAAGGTGTATAGTCAGGGAACAACGTGCAGCGTCGACGTCTGGAAGGAATTTATCCCTCTCAGAAACAATTATGTCTAGAGAGCCACCTGAATCTATACACGGTCTCTCTGCATAGTCAGGGAACTGTAGGATCAGAATATCGCAACACCAACGCCCTTGCGAAATCCATAAACGACACATTGCGAAGACATCGCAGATAAGTAATATAAATGACGCAACGAATGACGACAACCTGAACACGAGAAAGATGTGAAGACCTAGCGAGATTTAGGAGTGTTGCGAGATTTCATATTTGTACACTTGCGAGAATGTCGCAAGTCAGATCCGAAAATAAAGGACAGCTTAGCTGTCATCAACTATGTAATGTCTTACATAAAGAGCCGAATAGGCTTATGAGAGGGGGAGATCTTTTTCGAGTGAGGAGCAAGTTATTAAGAGAGAGAAAGTTTAGAGCGGTTGTAAAGTCCTTTGCTTATTTTCCTTTCCACCTTGTAATATTAGTGAGTTTTAATCAATAAAGAATATAATTGTTCATCTTAAAATGACTTAATTGTGTGAATTCTAGTGAGGGGTGTAGTGTGGGATTTCCTGCTACTACATATGGCGCTAGAAACAAGGATTGAATATTAAAGATTGGAGATTGTTGTTAAAATTGTTCAAATTAAGAAGATGATTGATAAATTGGTTAAAGTAGAGAAAATCAAAATCAAGGAACGTAATAGAAAGTTGGAATGTAGTTTGATTACAAAAACAATGATTAATGAATTTCATGAAAATTTCAGAGGGAGAATACATAAACGAGATTTTGAAGGAAAGAAAATCGCAACAACGGAGAAAGCGTCACCTATGAAAGAGTGGGAAAAACAGAAGATCACATTCACAGCAGCAGAGATATCAAGAGAAAACTTAAACCACACATCTCCTTTGGTAATCACAAGTAACCACACAAAAGATAAAAAGAAAAATCAACAAAAATTATGGAAGAATGGGCGGTAAACAGAACTTTAGTTTATACGGGGAGTTCGGCGAATATAATCTTTTACCATGCATACAGAGGAATGGGATACAAAGATGAAGAGATATCTCCTTCAACTTATCATATTCATGGCTTTGGAAAATCTATAACAAAACCAAAAGGAGAAATAGAGGTGCGAATTTTGCTGGGAGAGATTAAAACACAAACGACATTATGCGTAATGGATATGGAATCACCATACAACATGCTGTTGGGAAGGCCATGGATTCATGCGATTAAAGCTGTAGCATCAACATTACATCAATGCATCAAATTTCCTATGCCAAGTGGGATTGGTGAAATTAGAGGGGAAACCGATAAAGCGAAATTATGCTATCAAATTGAAGTAAAACAATATGAAGGACGTGAAAACAAGCGAAAAGATCGCAGAAAATTGGCGAAGGAAGCAAAGAAAGAAGAGGAATTTAGAGCTTATATGATAAGAGCAGAGGAAGGAAAAGGAATACCCAGCGAAATTTTGGAAGAAGGAACTTAGCTTGCGAAGGAGATAAAAGAACCTATACCTATGGGAGAACCTAAGGCTAGCTACACTGCGGCAGAACTAATGAAGGAAGTGAATGTTGGGACCGAAGAAGAACCAAAAATACTAAAAATTGGGACCAAGATGGAAGCAGATGAAGAAGAAAAAACTATTGGTCTGTTGCGAGAATTTAAGGATATTTTTGCATGGAACATGGATGAGTTGCCTGGAATAGACCCATCTGTGACATGTCACAGATTGGAAATTGACAAAAATGTAAGGCCATTCAAACAAAGAATCAGAAAAATCGCGACAACGTATCATCCTCAAATAGAAGAAGAGTTGCAGAAGATGCTTGATGCAGGGATTATAAGACAAGTAAAATATCCAGAGTGGATAGCAAATATGGTCGTAGTTCCAAAGAAGAAGAAAGGGATAAGAATTTGTATAGATTTTACTGATCTAAATAAAGCTTGTCCGAAGGATAGTTTTCCGTTACTGGGATATTCCACAAATGGTCGAATCAAGCAACAAGAAATGATAGAATATCTTCTCTAGACGGATATAAAGGGTACAATCAAATTCCTCTCGTTGAAGAAGATCAGGAGCATACTGCTTTTTTCGCTCCAAGAGGGTTATATTGTTACACAAAAATGCCATTTGGTTTGCGAAATGCTGGAGCAACATACCAAAGGATGGTAGAAAAGGTGTTTGCGAAGTGGATACACAAAACATTGGAAGTATATGTAGATGATATGTTAATAAAAAGTAAAGAAGCAAAAAATCATGTCCAAGATATGAGGGAAATTTTTGAACAAATGAGACATTTTAACATCAAGGTAAATCCAGAAAAATGTATTTTTGGGGTTGCATCGGGAAATTTTTTAGGTTACATCGTATCAAAAGAAGGAATACAAGTTGATCCATAGAAAGTACAAGCATTCGCGACATGCCAACACCGGCGACGGTAAAAGATGTACAAAAGTTAAATGGACTCTTAGCTTCTTGGGAAGGTTCATTTCGCGATCATCAGATAAGTGTAAACATTTTTTCAATATACTCAAAAAGGGGGCGAAGTTTAGATGGACAGATTTATTGAGAAAGCTTTTCAAGGAATAAAAGAACATCTGACGAATATATCCATTTCGCAAAAGGAAGAACCGGGAGAAGAATTATTAATCTATCTTGCGACAACTTCGCATGCATTAAGTGCTATGTTATTGCGAGTAGATGCAGGAATTGAAAAACCAATCTATTACATCAGCAAAACATTTAATGCAGCCGAGAAAAATTATTCAAAGATTGAAAAACTAATTTTGGCATTAGTTTATGCAGCATTTAAACTTCAAATATACTTTCAGAGCGCATGAAATAAGGGTCTCGACAAAAATACCAATCGAGTCAAGAATGAAGAATTCAAAAAGATCGAGCGAGTCGAGAGATGGAATGCACAGATAGGACATTTCAAAATCAAATATGAATTACTATCTTCACCAAAATCGCAAGTTGTTGCAGACTTCTTAGCAGAATTTCCTTTAGAATATGATGAAGCAGTGGAAGAAATGATGGATATAGAAGAAGAACATGGGAATCCAAGAGATCTCATTAATGAGCCAAATAGATGGGAAATATTGGTGGATGGATCATCAAATGGGGAAGGTAATGGAGTTGGAATTGTTTTGATTTCGCCAGAGGGCAACAAAATGGCTTTTTCCTTCAGATTGGAGTTTGCATCCACCAATAATGAGACAGAATATGAGGTTGTGATACATGCTCTGAAATTCGCAATAGAAATGAAGTTGGAAAATGTAAGAATCACCAGCGATTCACAACTAGTCATTTGTCAAATAAAAGGAGAATACACTACAAATGAATCATCCATGAAGAAATACAAAAAACTTGTTGAGGAATTATCAGTGAGAATCCCAAAAATTAAATGGAGACACATATCAAGAAAAGATAACATGACTCGCAGATGCTTTTGCTTTTATCTCAAGTATGATGACAGACCCAGCTGCGAGATGCATAAAGATACAAACACTTTTATCACCATCAATCAATAAAGAAGAAGAAGAAGAGGCAGATGTAATGATAATAGAAGATGGAGAACAAATACCTAGTATTGAAGATTGGAGAGCAGAACTTCATGCATACCTGAAAAGAGGAGAAACATCAAGAAATAGATTGGAGGCGCACAAATTAAAAAGCCGTGCAACAAATTATGAACTAAGGGATGGGGTATTGTACCGGAGATCCTTTAATGGACCTTCACTCAGATGTTTAATACGAAAAGAAGGAGAAGAAGTACTAAAAATATTACATAGTGGGGATGCTGGCAATCACAGCGGTGGAAGATCTTTGGCATACAAAGCGAAGATGCAAGGTTATTATTGGCCATTTATGCACGAGGATGCGAAACAAATATCAAGGCGTTGCGAAGATTGCCAAAGGCACGGAAAGAAAATACATGCACCAGGAGCACCATTAACATCTTCAACAAGTGTATGGCCTTTTGGAAAATGGGGTTTAGTTATTGTGGGACCATTCTTACCAGGAACGGGGCAGAGAAGATATCTGATTGTCGCTACAGACTAATTCACAAAATGGGCTGAAGTAAAGGCAGTACAACACATTCGCGACAAAGATATTTTTACATTCATATTTGAGAATATCATATGCAGATTTGGAATCCCCGCACAGTTGGTGTCCGACAATGGGAAACAATTTGAGGGACATAATATAGAACTATTACTTAATGCATTTAAGATAAAATGTGGAAAGTCAACTCCTTTATACCCTCAGGCCAACGGACAAGCTGAAGCAAGAAATAAAATAATCGCAGATATATTGAAAAATAAATTAGAAGGACATAATAGAGCATGGTGTGAACAAGTGCATAATGCAGTATGGGCTTACAATACAACCAGGCGAGAAGCTACGGAATGTCACCTTTCTGTTTAACATATGGAGTTGAGGCTAAACTACCAACAGAAGTTATTATTCCAACAAAAAAGAGAGAAGCTTGGGAGAAAATCTTAGTGCGAGTAATATTTTAATCAAACTAGATGAATTAGAAGAAAAAAGAGAAAGAGCTCTACTGCATATGGAGAATTACCAACGAAGATTAGCCAGAGAATATAATAAACGTGTTAAGACACTCGAATTTCAACCTGGAGATTTGGTACTGAGAGAAACACCAATATATCAGCGAGAAAGTGGTGGCAATCTTGCGAAAAAATGGGATGGACCTTATATCATTAAGGATATAGTTGGAACAGGGGCATATAGATTGATGGATCCTGAGGGTAAAGACGTGGGCCACAGATTGGATAGACCATGGAATAGGTTATACTTGAAGAAATATTACCCGTAAAAGATTGTGGGAAAAGATTAGACTGCGAAGTAATGTATGATTGAAGCGAAATGAATTTATATGAAAATTTTGCGAAAGAATCATTGCGAGATAGCACAAAATAAAGAAACAACATGCGAAAATCTCGCACAGAAAATAACAAGAGATAATCAAAAATCAATGACATATCAGAAAGGGGCGAACATGCTATGGCGTACACCCTAGTTCGCGAAATCAAAATTTCGCAAGGGGCAAATGTAAGACCTAAAGTACGTCATAAAAGGGGGTACCTGTTAACATGGCTCAGGTAAAAGGTTACACCGCCCCTGGAACCTGATTCATGGAGAATTGGGTTCAATAAAGCCCATCCAGGAGAGGTACCTTGGATTTTCAATCTAAGCTTATGACTTAGGTTGGACGACCGAGGGTCTCTTCTAAGGAGTCAGCATTTTACCAAGGCGCCGAGGTACACGGTTGAGCCAAGAGTGCCTGGGCATTTGAAGTATCTCGGCCATTCTTGGCAAGTCTCGGCATATCTTTGCACTCGGCGAAGAAAACTCCACTTAGGGTGCAGTCTCATAACCATAAGCCCTATAGGCAAAAGGGATAAGAGGCTGCGAAAACAACTGGTTGTTTTTAAGACCGGATGGGGGGAGCTAGCCTTGTATGGCATAAGTACGCCTCCTTGAAGGGGCAACCAGGGAGATGATAAGGGCGGCACCCTCCATTAGGGAGCTGATAAGTGTCTTAAGACGCAAATGTCATGAGGCTTTATTTTCGCAAGGAAATTTAGGCTTGTCATATTTGTGCGACAATCTTGAAGAGGCAATAATACAAAAGATAAAGATAAGACAAGATCAATGGGTCAGTACATGAAAATGTAAGGACGTCCTGCGATTTCGTCGCAAGACGGCAATGTCATGGGGCTTTATTTTCGCAAGAATTTTTAGGCCTGTCATATTGTCGCAACAAAAATTTCAAAGAAAAGGTTAAGGCAAGATCAATGGGTTTTTGCATGCAAATATAAAGACGTCCTGCGATTTTGTCGCAATGACAAGAGGTGGCGCAATAAGACCTTTAACTAGGAAGGCAAAATAAGACCACATGATTCAATAAAAGATTTATAAAAACTAATTATTATTTATGCAGGTCATCCATCGCAAAAAATATAATGAGAGGCAGTACGGGAATTATTCAACAATGGACATTATCTTTCTCGCAAATAAACACAATAATAAAGAAATAAGTGTACCTCAAAGAGGACTGAAATGCATCATGTGCAAGAAGTTATATAGGTGAAGAGGTTCAAAGAAATAAAATTACAAAAGAAGTTCAACTCTCAACATCAATATTTTCGCAAGAAGGAGATAATAGACATCCTTCATTAATTTTATCACTCTTGCTAGCTTTCTCGACCTCGTTGGCTTTCTCAGCTTCACCAGTTCTTCCTTCATTTTGGTTTGTTTCAATTTCTCCTCCATCTGGATTATTATCAACACCTTCATCATTTGGAGGAATCTCTTATTCATTTGCGAAATCTTCGCCACTTTCATAATGATAATCATTGTCCGGAGTACCAGGGACGTCATCATCATCTACTTCCAAAGGATCGATGGATACATGGGAGAGAGATTTGGATAATAAAATTTAATTCACAATAACTTCATCCCTAAGATGAACTTGTCGAAGAAGTGCCTTCTGGTGATTCCTACTTTGGATATATTTGGAGTAAGAGAGATAATCAAGTCTTCTTTCTGCCCGATCGCGAGAACGAGCAAGAGAAGTAGCAAGTAATGCATTTTCTTTGCGAATCTTGGCGAAGTTAGATTCCAAAGTAGAAAGAGAGGAGCGAAGATCTTTCTCATATTCTGCAAAAACAAATAATAAAGAAAATCATATAGGCGAAAGATTCGCAAGGAAGACATAATAAAAAGACTTAACAAAGAAAAAATAGTTGAGGTAGTCAAATTTTATGACTACCTTCCTTTTGCGACATAAGATATTGAGTTAAAGCCAAGCAACTATTCTCCAAATGATCCATGGCATTGTCAAACTTATCACCAACCAAACCTTTCAACCGAGATCGTAAACTTTTTTCATTAGAAATAAGTAAGGTGTTTTGCTTCGCAAGAGAGGTGTAGGATTCTTCTAACTTGGAATATTGATCCTTGAGTTGACTTGCTTTTATGCTTAAAGCTATTCTACCTTGAATAAGTTTATCCCTCTCCGCAGAAGATAATTCTGTTACTTCTTTGAGTTTATTTCTCAATGAGTAGAGAGATCGTTCTTGATCATTACATACTTTTTGGCAAATGTTAAGTTCTTGCGAAGAGATCGCCACCTTATTCAAAAGAACTCATTTCTCCTGAGATAGGGTTTGATTCTCATCTGATAAAGTTTCCAACTCCAGATTAGCTTTAGTCAAAAAGTAAGAGAGGCGAGACAATTCATTACTTAATAAATTTTTCTTTTGGACTAATTGAGCATTCTCCTTGGTAAGGTTATCTATTTGATCAACAGAATACGTATGAAGATTATCTAATTGGTTATATTGATCCATCCAAGCATCTCTATCCATTCGGGCTTCTTCGGCGACGGATTCAAATTGATATATCTCCATTTTTCGTTTCTGGTTTAGAGCTTAAAAGGGGAGTAGAGATTTCAAAAAAAAAAAAGAAAAAAAAAGAGAGATTTTCACCTTTTAGTTCCTCATTCTTCCTGCGAAGATTATCACGATCCAGCGAAACATTTTGAAGTTTTTGATTCTCAAGATGAAGAGTGTCACATTTCAAGGTCATAGCTTGGAGGTTACTTTTAAAAGCTTCAACTTCCTTCTCCAAAGATGTTTGCGAAACCATTCTATCAGAGCCAAAATATTTACTTACAACCTAGCAAACACCAAATTTGATAGGATCAGTGGAAGCTTTCTTGACATCATCGAGAAGGGCGGATAAAACCTTGAAAGCAATATCCATCCCTTCCAAAAAAAAATTAGTAAAAGGGAGAGATTCAGACGATGAAGCGATGATGGCAGAAGGTGGGAGAGTTGAATCATCTTTCGCCATAGGTATGTCATCGGAAGATGAGATTTGATGAAGGTTAATGACTGGGGTTGAGGCAATGTTAAGAGAAGAGGCATGGACAGTAGAAGAAGAAAGGGGTTCATTCGCAACAGGGTTATTGTGAGGAATTTCATTTATAGAAAGATTAGTTACAGGGAATGAATCTGCAGCGACACTTTCGCAAATGAGAAAAGGGGATTCCGCTTGCGAAGATGTCGCAGGAGGTGTCGAAAGCTTAAACAAAGGAAATGGAACAGCTGTTTCAACATTTTTAGGATGGCGAGGTTTTTTGGGGGGCCTCTCGACATTTGCATCACCCTGCGAATCACAAATAATATAAGAAACAGAGGCAACAATATTGTTATTAAAAGAATAAGCGTTTCTTAATACCTTGTTATTCGCAGGCTTCCTTTTGTTCACAACGAGTTTTTGCTGCGAACTCTTGGGAACATTAGGGTTTTGGATTGTAAACTTGGTGCTGGAAGTGTTTTTGCTGAAACAGAAACAGTATGGGAATTATCTAAAGATGAACAATATCAAATAAAATAATTTCAGTGGAGAAAATCAATTTTAAGAAGATCAGTTTCAGCAAAATAAACAAACCTTGATGGCTCCATGAGAACAGTAGCAGAAAGATGAAGAGGATTTATGAAAAGATGAACAGTGAAAAAATTGCAGACGACAAAAAAAGGATTTACAGATGAAGAAGACGAAGTAAAAGAAAGAAGACATTTTTACGATGGATCTCTTCTTAAATAGAAAAAAAATGATGACCGGTTAGCATTTAAAGTGCCGTGAAAAGGGGAAAATTTAACACGTGTAAACGGTTATGCTTAATTTACGGAATCTTGTCGGCAGAAAGAAATGAACAACTGCGGCATTTCGAAAGTGTTAGTTCTCATGACATTCTCTCCTTCGCAGAGAAGACATGAGAAGAGGCAAGATGTAGGATCAGAATATCGCAACACCAACGCCCTTGCGAAATCCATAAACGACACATTGTGAAGACATCACAGATAAGTAATATAAATGACGCAACGAATGACGACAGCCTGAACACGAGAAAGATGTGAAGACCTAGCGAGATTTAGGAGTGTTGTGAGATTTCATATTTGTACACTTGCGAGAATGTTGCAAGTCAGATAAGCTTATTACATCTACTATGTAATGTCTTATATAAAGAGCCGAATAGGCTTATGAGATGGGGAGATCTTTTTCGAGTGAGGAGCAAGTTACTAAGAGAGAGAAAGTTTAGAGCGGTTGTAAAGTCCTTTGCTTATTTTCCTTTCCACATTGTAATATTAGTGAGTTTTAATCAATAAAGAATATAATTGTTCATCTTAAAATGACTTAATTGTGTGAATTCTAGTGAGGGGTGTAGTGTGGGATTTCCTGCTACTACAGGAACAACGAGTATCGCCGATGTCCTGAAGGCGTTAAGCCCTCTGACAAACAATTATGTCCAGAGAACCGCCCAATCGTTATTCTATGTATAGGTGGGTCTCTCTATGTAGTCAGGGAAGAACGAGTGTCGCCGACGTCTTGAAGGCGTTAAGCCCTCTGACAAACAATTATGTCCAGAGAACCGCCCAATCGTTATTCTACATAGAGGGCATGATGAAATGTGCAACATCGAACGCTCAGCCGGGGAGGCCTTTCGAATAACATGTTCATCATGGCTCTGAGAGGAGTACTCACTTAGTCAGAGTTCGTGAAACCATTCACGGATCATAAAATATGAATCGTCACATGCGTTCCTGAAGCCGGGTCAGAAACATGCGGTATCATGATTTTACGATTTTGACCTTTGTAGAAAATCCACCATCAACATTAAGTCCCCTGCTTAGTGAGGGATAGTCATGTTCCGCAGTAAGCATTAGATGGTGATTTTCCAGTTGACTAGATAAGCAGTTAAACTCGGTCGTACAAAGGTCTTTTCAGAATCCTCGATTTGCTCCAATGGTGTCATATATGAGCAAATGCTTAGGTAAGGACCCTGATGGTGTGATAGTGTGATACCGTGATCAAGGAGAGATGAATCACCGATGACTTGGACGGTCGGAAGTCCAATTTCTGTCGGTTTAGCGTTTACGGGCCCGAGTCCAAAAAAGGAAATCCATGTTTTATTAGGTTTTTGGAAATAAAATTGATATAAAAGGAAGAGACCTTAAAAAAATTTATTATTATTTTTTCCAACTGATCGACCACCTCCCTCCCCTGATCTATTCATGTCCGAGCAAGGAAGGAGGAGAAAAATTTCGCCGGAAAGCTACCGTCGGCGTTCCCGATTACCGGCCGATCAACTTCCGTCCGACACCGACCAAGTGCAATTTTTTTTTCTGTTCATTCATGAGTTGTTAAAAATAAAATTCCATGTGTGCACATGTATGTATAGGTTTTATGGAAAAAAAAATTGTTTTTAACAAACGATCGTCCGTCCGTCGGTTTAAGAAACGAACAATAATCCTTAACATGAAAGAGATATGTATATATATATATATATTTTTTGAATAGACATGGTCTAGTTGCAGTAGAGAAAATTTTGTTTATGAGGTTTCATGAAAATCAAATTTTTACTTCCAAAGCGTGAACTTTCACACAAATACTTTTAGGAAACGTACGTTCGTTTGTAGTTAAAGTAATAAACAATAATCCCAAGATATTTTTGAAATAGACCTGCACCTTATGATAAAATTTTGTTTGTGAACTTTCAAAATTTTAGTTGGAATATGTGGACTTTTACAAAAATAGAAAAGACCCTCGTTTCATAAACAAACGCTCGTTTGAGCAAAAGAGAAATCTCTCTTTTTTTTTTACAACTCACGTAAATAATAACTTTTTTTTTAATTTTTAATTACTTTTTTTTACAAGTCACGTCAAAAAATTTTTTGTAAAAATGTACGTGAGTTTAAGATTTTCGTAAAAAAATAAAAATTTGATTTTTGAGCAATTGTTGGAAGCAAACAATTATCTGTGATGAAATAATGTCTGTATGAATTTTGTGATTTTATAGTGTGTGTACACACAGTAAAAAATTACTGAATGTTCACATGAAGAGCTTATGTGAATTATTCATAATTTCGTGAAAAGTCAGGTGTCGACTTTAGGAGTTAAGAGACCAGCAAAGCATCACCACGATCACCGTCCACCACTCTTCCACATGAGGTGATCGGCCAAACCAGGGCTTGCCTGCATAGCCTCCAAACGATCACTCGAAGATGGCTGGACATGATTATATTTTAAGACGCTTAAATTCGTGACTTACTCCGTTAAGCCTTAAAACAGCGATGCTTCATACATGCTGAATATACTCGATGCAGTACCTGCATAGAATACACACGATACTTCACAAGTATCGACTTCCTAAATAACTTAGTTATTTAATCTAGCATCACATGCTACTTTCTGTGGGTCCCACGATCCACACACTCGAGACATCAATCATGTCACAAACTGGGGGATACATACTGGGGAATTGGTCTGGCGGTTTACAGCGTGCAACGCGCCATCACAAGAACGTGTCAGGAATTCATGGACGGTTAGAGATGACAGGAGAAGTAGGCAAGACTGGTCGTGTAACACTAACACAACTCCACTACTCCATCACTCCACTTCCCACGAGAGACGTGAATAAGGCTCAAATGACTTGTATAAATAGGTTCACCTCCCTATTTCCAAAAACAACAGAACAAGTCCAGACAACAGAGGCAAGTGTTGATACCATCGTATTCAAACACTGGAACTGATAGCTTACATCCTGCAAGCCAGTTCAGCTTTCTGATACAAGTCATACATAGCCAACACCTTCACAATCTTAACACCTTCTTCGCTTCCCTCCCTAAGATCAACCCCATCTCCTTCACTTTGTGACCGAAATAAGTCTGGAACGGCCATTTCTTGGTTTAGGCCGGATTTATACAGATTGATTTCTCGAATCTACAAGCACTCCCGTGTAGTGCATTTGTTTAAGGTTTAGACTCATTTCTCATCCACACACCCCAAATTACCAAAACCGGCAGAGATAGTTTTCACCCATAAATAATTTGCGACCACAATGGGAGGTTAATCTCTCGGTTGTAAAGTCAATTTCTTCGAAATCCGATTCAATTTTACCAATTTCAAAAAGGGTGGATCTTAGAACCAATTCAATCAACAATTCATTTCAAAATGGTGGAACTCAGGTCCGGATCAACAATCAATTCTGATGGAGCTAGTGTGCATAACACTCCCGGTGTCGATGTACCCGTCAATGGAGCTACCGTGGTCAATACATCTCGTGGAGCCGTCACTTATATCACCAACACTAGCGGAGCAGGAGACATTCCAGTAGGCGTAACGCCTCCCATCACCAGAGCCAGAGCAGCTATGAATCCCGGCATCTCCTCAAGTGTAACGCCTCTAGTGGTCCCCAAAACAATAACTTTCACTCCTTCATCAGGACGAGGAGCCAGAGGGACGAGAGGAGGACCACCGTCCATTACCATTGCAGACTTGATGGAGAAGCAGGAAGTTCTTGCCAAGACTCAAACGGATATGGCCGCAACTCAGAAAGAGGTACTCACTTTTCTTAAGACGTTAACTGATTGATTGCCACAAGATCCGCGACAGCCCCTGGAGCAAAAAAGGAACGCATTCAACGCACCGGAGAAGGTACTTCAGCGGCGCGGACCTCCATGGACCTGATCAAAGAAGCGACATCAGATATGAGCGGTCGTGTCATGGAGACTCCTACATTGGGGACTGATCCTCACAACGATCGTCCTCAAGTCAATAGTTTCACTATGAACCAGAGGCTGGTGGATCGGGAAGCGGTTTCTCTAGTGGAAAGTTTATGCGAACTTTCATACCTCTCGAAGAATCAGCGTGCGGAGACATTTTGCTGCAATCAACCAGAAGAAGGTCACGACCGTGCCCTACATGTCACCGCACGCATCAAGGATTCAGAGTTCAAGACGGCCCTTATCTACACAGGAGCGTCTTCGAATGTGATTACTCTCAAGACTCTCAGGACATCCAAGGTTCTCCCAGGCAAGGTCGTACGGAAACCTACCACAATGACGGACTTCGAGGGAAACCAAACCAGCACATACGGGAGAAGCTCTGCGGAAAGAATCAGACAAGTTCATTGCGTCCCACTCCCAACGTGGGCGTCAATTCAGGAAGAAGACCGGCTTGCATCATTGAGGGCTAAAACCCACGATGCATCTTTGCTGACGAAGCATTCTTCTCCATCCTGTGAAGCCACGACCCACGTTCACACGAAGAGGGAACGAACTTTTATGGCGAGTCGTGACCAGAAAGGGAAAACGGTATACCGTCACTGCACGACTCCCACAATAATGAAACAATGTCCAAGATATTCCATATCTGGCTCGACAACAACCACTACGAACAAACCATGTAAACCACGCTTGGGGACTGAGGCTCAGCATGAATTTCCTTCACCGTCAGTCAAGGAATTCTTCAACATGAGAGAGATGGTCAGTCAAGAAGCATGGAATTCGCAAGGGTAAATCGAACTGAAGAGGGAAACACTTCAACGCTCCCTCTAGCAAAAGCTGCTTCAATGGTCTATTCAAGAGCCGCCTCAACGCTCTCTTCGGGACCCACGTTCGCTTCCTTAATCCTTCTTCAACACTCTCTCCAGGATCCACCTCAATGTTCGCACTGAAAACCACTTTAACATCCTCTCGAGTCGTTTCAACACTCAAGCTGCATCAATAATCTGCGCTCTGGTCAAGTTATCTTTGATGTACTCATTGCTCAACATACGTCTCATCCATCCTTCATGAGGGCACAGCGGAGCATGAAAAACCTTGAAGTCGATAGGAGAAGGGTATCTTGTGGAACGGATATTTTCATATAGTTGAAAGGGCGCGGTGAACAACTCATCATCAATGTTCGGCATATCTTTGAAGCTGTCAACACCTCCTGACTTGGCACCAGTATTATCCTAGAAGACATCTCAATAGGAGTTCTTTTCTTCATTCTACAATAAAATATATGAGTCAGTACTTGTATAAAAACGCATGAGATGTGTAGTCACACACGACAGAACACACATTCACGTTGGAGTACACAAGGCTGGTATGGGGTCCAAACACCGGTATTGATCAAGTCTCAAGTCCGGTGTTGATCAAGTCACAAGTCCGGTATTGCTCAAGTCTCAAGTCCGGTGTTGATCAAGTCACAAGTCCGGTGTTGATCAAGTCACAAGTACGGTATTGATCAAGTCTCAAGTCCGGTGTTGATCAAGTCACAAGTCCGGTATTGCTCAAGTTTCAAGTCCGGTGTTGATCAAGTCACAAGTCTGGTATTGCTCAAGTATCAAGTCTGGTGTTGATCAAGTCACAAGTCCGGTATTGCTCAAGTCTCAAGTCCAGTGTTGATCAAGTCACAAGTCCGGTATTGATCAAGTCACAAGTCCGGTATTGCTCAAGTTTCAAGTCCGGTGTTGATCAAGTCACAAGTCCGTTATTGATCAAGTCACAAGTCCGGTATTGCTCAAGTTTCAAGTCTGGTATTGATCAAAGTCACAAGGCTGGTATTCGAATAAAACATGTGCACGCAGCAGGGCCGGTTTTCAGTCGAAACACAGGGTCGACGTTCAGTCAGGAACGCGGAGGGTCCTACTTGATCCCAGCCCCAGATTGGTCGAACCAGACACAGCTGTCCCCAATCAAAGCTCTCTCTCCAGAAGAATGCGTTTCAACTTCAACACTTCAACGCTCTCCCGGGCCTGCTCCAGAAGCTGCTTCAACGCTTTCTACAGGACCCACATTTACATTTGAGCACACAAGGTTCATTTTTACAAAAAACAAGCTTGCTCACATCGGGTCCCACATTCGAGCAAAGCAAACATCAAGGCCGGTGTTTGGTCAAAGCATCAAGTCCGGTGTTTAGTCAAGCTAGCTGGGTCGGTGTTTGGTCGAAGTAGCAAGATAAAACTCGAGCAAGTACATCAACCGTACGGTTAAAGTAGGCACAGGACATGGCCGACATTTGAAACATGTACACGGTGGTCCCGCGGTTGATCGAAGTATGCACATCTGCCCATGTTCGAATCAAGCATGCTTACATCGGGTCCCACATTCGATCAAGCAGACGCAGCGGACCCACGATTAACCAAAACATTCACATCAAGCCCACATTCGATCAAGCAGGTGCAGTATCCCCACGAACGAAAAAGGCGTAACAGTCCATCGAAGTAGGCAAGACCGACATCATGCTAGGGGAACACTCGCTTGGACGCCTCTTGAACGTGACATGATCCAAGGACAGGATGACCCGTCTCTCCTGGTAACATCTAACTTTGTCTCATAAGCTTTGTCTTTAACTGTCACCATCTCATGCCTACCCCACAATGGTGTAACCATTACGTGCTAGGCAGGGGACTTAATGTTGATGGTTGATTTTCATTTAAGGCTAAATTTGTAAAGGCAAAAATTACGGGCTAACATATTGCAAAAGATAAAGCCATTAATAAGTGACGAATACTTCTTCACTTTACTAATTCACCTAGAATAGAGCATGTGGAAACAATCCCAGTATTTTGTGAATTAAATACACAAAATTCATCCAGGTTGGAGCATGTAGCAACAATCCCATATACCCTGTGAATTTATAGCATTATTAATTAATGCATGACCAGCCTTGTATTTCATGTACTCATTACCGGTGCGGCATGACGACTGAGTGTTGTTCTCAGCAGAGCAACACGAACCTCCAAGCATTAGTAATAAAACATGTACGAAATACCCTTACAGGATACAACTCTCGGTGTGTTATACTAGCCTGATTGAGCATATTTTTGAATCTAGACTGTCCATATCAGTCTCAGAAACAATCATGACCACGCAAGTTGGCCGCACGATTTAACCAGCCTAGACGAACCCTAGCAGGAGCAGGCAACCACAGTAATGACCGCCAGCGGGCCCCTTAGTGCCATGGCCGGTCAAGTACAAGTCACGCCCTCCAAACAACCACCAAACACCAGCCTGGAGTTGGATGTCCAAGCTGGTATGGAGCGGCTTGGAGGAGTCCGTACGAACAAAGGCTGCCTACGGCAGTCTCAAATCCATCACGTCCGATCATATTCGCCGGCGCGATTTGACGGCGTGGATCGCACCATTTCCAGTCGGACAAGCACCGTTATGAACACCGGCGTGCCCCCTTTCTACCTGCATAGCCGACCATCTCACGACCTAGCCATGAGGGAGCAAACGCCTACCTAAAGTTTGGCCGGCATGATGCTTTAAGGGTCGTGGGAAATTCCACTAAGGGTCTTAAATCGATCCCGACCATCCAACTTCACCGGCATGTTTGGATGGCTTAGATCGAGACCCCCTAGCCATCGACAGGTATTGGCGTGATCACCACCGGCCCAATGTGGGCCCCACATGGTCGGCCTCCCCAAAGGAGGAGCATAGCTTTCCAAACCGTTAGGTTGAAGTCGTGTACACACGACCGATCCAAAAACCTAATTAGGGTTTGCGGCATGTTACATGTGTCGCTAATTGATCACGAGCGTCCATCTTCACAAGCTTGGACGGAGGGTGTAGATGCAGACTTAAAAGGTCCTGAGCATGTCAACATGATCATCGTGGGCACAACTACACACATGACCGATCCACCAAGGCCAACCATGGACGGATGTCTCGAAACGCGCGCCCGAAGTAGGCATGGTGCGCGATTTCCAACTCCTTTACAATATGGGATTTCTGTTGCAAATTGATCTCAACCGTTCCTCTTTGCCGGTCAAATTGAGTGGCCTAGATCGCACTTTCATGGGACAGTGAGGTACGGACGTGTACAACGGCATGCCGTCTACACGCATGCCCGGTCGGTCCTTTCCAAAACACATCCCATGCTTGGTTTCGACCAAGCTGAAGAGTGATGCTTGCGCACCTCTTCAAAACCCTAAAACTTCATCAACGGTCGCAGATGAGCGTCACAGATCATCTCGTCCGTCCAACTCTACCAGCTTGGTCAAGAAGTCCTGGTTAGGAGTTAAGAGACCAGCAAAGCCTCACCACGATCACCGTCCACCACTCTTCCACATGAGGTGATCGGCCAAACCAGGGCTTGCCTGCATAGCCTCCAAACGATCACTCGAAGATGGCTGGACATGATGCTATTTTAAGACGCTTAAATTCATGACTTACTCCGTTAAGGCTTAAAACAGCGATGCTTTATACATGCTGAATATACTTGATGCAGTACCTGCATAGAATACTGTACTGTTCTAGTACAAGGTTTGATGAATTACTTGGTAGCAAGCTACCTTCTCTCTGAAATCAGAGCCTAATTATTTTCAAAGGAAAATAAGATTTTTCATTCCCCTTCATTCTTACACAATGACAAAGTTATTTAAGTGCCCACTCCTGGTTGACAAATTCAACAATCAGATTACATCTAACTCACACAAAACTCTATGAATTAACATAACCTATGCTAACCAAAATACAAGCCCAACAGAAGTGTAAGAACAACAAAAGTTTCAGAAGCCCACTAATGAATCCCAAGTTCAGGGGTACATGACAATGCCTCCCCCATTTAAGCACCCTTGTCCTCAAGGGTGAAATCAGGGAATTGAGCTTGGAGATGTGCAGAATCTTCTCATGTAGCATCTTCAGGAGGTGAATTCGACCACTGAATCAGAACTTGAGGAATGGACAAACCACCACGGAGTGTAAGCCTGCGCTGTAAGATGGCTACTGGTTCGATAACAAAGTGGCCATTGTGATCAACAAGTGGTAGCTGAGGCAAAGTAGATGCAGTAAGACCAACCTTCTTTTTAAGTTGAGATACATGAAATATGGGATGAATGCGAGAACCCACTGGAAGCTTTAACCTGTAAGCAACAGCGCCAACACGCTGAAGAATCTCAAATGGTCCAAAGTATCGAGAGGAGAGCTTGAAGTTCTTCCGAATAGCAACTGAAGTCTGTCGATATGGTTGAAGCTTCAGAAACACCATGTCACCCACTGCAAATTCCCTGTCCGAGCGTTTCTGGTCTCCGAAGAACTTCATCCTGTTCTGTGCTTTAAAAAGATCGGCCTTAGAGATGTTGGAGCATAAGATCTCGTTCCTGCAAATAATCTTCAACCGTAGCCACAGAAGTAGGAGTGGGAATTGGGAATACCAAGTGAGGAGGTTGGTAGCCATAAAGTGCCTGAAATGGAGACATTTTGAGGCTTGTATGGTAATTGGTGTTAAACCAATATTCTGCCAAAGCTAGCCATTGAACCCACAGTTTAGGTTGAGAACCTGTCATACAGCGTAAATATTGTTCTACACAGGCATTGGTGCGTTCAGTTTGACCATCTGTTTGTGGATGGTAAGCTGAACTCATGTTTAGAGTGGTGCCTAATGACTTAAACAAGGCCTGCCAAAAACTGATCGATGAAAATTTATCTCGATCACTCGACAATAGTGGATGGTAATCCGTGCGGTTTAAAAACATTGGACAAATTCTTTAGCAACGGATATGGCAGTGAAGGGATGGCTCAGTGGGATGAAATGGCTGTATTTAGTAAGGCGATCTACGACTACTAGAATGACATTCTTTTGAAAAGACATGGGCAAACCTTCGATGAAGTCTAGTGAAATATCCTTCCAAGCGGGTCGTGGATTGGAAGGGGTTGTAGAAGTCCACCAGAAAGGAGTGAGTGCCCTTGTTGCATTGGCAGATATCACAAGTTGACACAAGGTGGATGATGTCATTCTTCATCTTTGGCCAATAGAAATGAGCCCTAGCTCTATGATAGGTACCCACAGTGCCCGAATGGCCACCCACAGCAGATGAATGTACGGAATGTAAAATAGAAGTTCGAATGCCATTACCTGAACCAATGTACAGCCTTCCTTTGAATCTCAAGAGACCCTGCTGGTATGTATGATGTGGCAAGGTTGGAGAAATAGGAAGCTGAGTGATTAAGTGTTGGGCCACCTCATCGGAATCATAGCTGGAGATAATATCACTAGTCCACTGAGGTTGGGACAATGAGAGTGTGGAGCAAGAACCATGTGGGAGTCTAGAGAGGGCATCAGCCACCAGATTGTCATTGCCTTGCTTGTAGTGTATGACGTAATCAAAACCCATGAGCTTGACTAACCATTTCTGCTGTAACGCCGAAGAAAGCTTCTGCTCCATGAGGTATTTCAAGCTTTGGTGGTCTGTGTTGATCACAAATCGAGCATGGCCCAAATAATACTTCCATTTCTGAACTGCCATTACAATGGCTAAAAACTCCTTCTCGTATGTTGACAATGCCAAAGCTTTAGATCCCAACGGTTTACTAAAAAATGCTATAGGTCTGTTGTCTTGTAGAAGTACCGCACCCACACCCTTAGAGCATGCATCAGTTTCCAAGGTGAATAGCTTGTTGAAATCTGGCAAAGCTAAAACTGGGGCTTGAGTCATTGCGCTTTTGATGGAGGAAAAAGCTGTGTTTGCTTCCGCAGTCCATAAAAAAGAATCTGTCTTTAACAAGTCTGTCAGAGGTTTGCAAATGGTGCCATACCCTTTTATGAACTTACGATAATAGCCCGTCAAGCCAAAAAAACCACGTAACTGCTTCAAGGTTTGAGGTTGAGGCCAACGCACCATAGCAACAACTTTGTCAGGGTCTGCAGCTACACCATTGCCAGAGATCAGGTGTCCCAAATATTCCAGTTGAGGCTGAGCAAAAGTGCACTTGGAGAATTTAGCATACAGTGAATGTTGGCGAAGCAAAGAAAAACCACATGAAGGTGTTTCGGATGATCTGCAAGAGAAGTCTGTAGACTAGAATGTCGTCAAAAAATACGAGTACAAACTTGTGAAGAAATGGTTGAAAAACCTCATTCATCAATGCCTGAAATGTTGCAGGTGCATTCGTAAGGCCGAAGGGCATTACGCGAAACTCATAGTGGCCTTGATGGGTGCGGAAAGTCTGTTTTATGAATGTCCCGTGGAGAAATCAAAATCGATGATAACTCGACAAAGAGATCAATCTTTGTAAAGATAATTGCACCATTCAGTTCATCCAATAATTCTTCGATTAAAGGAATAGGAAACTTGTCCTTCACCGTCATGTCATTGAGTTTGCGATAATCCACGCAGAAACGCCATGTGCCATCTTTCTTTTTTATCAAAATAATTGGGGCAGCAAAAGGGCTATGACTCCTTTGAATTAACCCTGCAGTCAGCATCTCTTGAACAAGTTGTTCCACTACAGCTTTATGTATGAAGGGACACTTATAGGGCCTTTGGGAGGTAGGTGTTGAGCCAGGTTTAAGTGGAATCTTATGGTCAAGTGGACGAGAAGGTGGTAGTTGAGTGGGTTTCGAAAAAACATCAGCAAATGAGTCGAGTAAAGTGGAAACTTCACTAGGAAGTTGTTGTATAGGAGTAGCATGAACATGAAAAAACTGGCCAATTAAGGCAGGAGCCTTGCTTTTGAAGAATTTCTTAAGTGTAGCGGCACTGATAAGACTAAGAGATGGCTTGGAAGTACTTCCAGAAAGTGTAATTGGGTACCCTAGATGCATAAAAGAGAGTTTAAGTTGTGCAAAGTTGAAGGTTACATCACCTAACTGTCGCAACCAATCTGCGCCCAGCACCATGTCGCAACCACCGAGTGAAAGAGCTCGTAAGTCAGCAGTGAAGTGGTAGCCCTGCATTTCCCACTGAAGGCCTCGACATATACCTTTACTGATGGTGCTATCCCCATTTGCGACCGTGACTAACATATGTCCAGTAGGCGAGACGTGGAGACCAAGCTTATCTGTTAATGCAGAATCAATGAAACTGTGGGTACTGCCTGTGTCAATCAGAACCATCATGTGCTGATTATTGAGAATGCCAGCAATGCGAATGGTATCATGAACAGTAGTGCATGTCAAGGCATGTAAAGAAATCTCCATTGCGGTATCCGAACTAGAAGGAGAATCTTCCAAATGCTCTTCAGGGGATGATAAATCACTCTGATCACTGAGTTCCTCTTCATTAGCAACAAGCATAAACAACTGCTGAGTTTTGCAAAAATGGCCAGCCTATAGAACTCATCGCAGATTATAGCAGAGGCCTTTATCCCTACGAATTTTTCATTTGTTGAGGGGTAAGCTTTTTTTATAGGTGGAAGTGAGGAATCATATTTAATAGGTGTAGAAGGATGAGTAATGAAAGGGGTGGAAGAAGAAGAAGGTTTACTCAATGGAGGAGCAGGAGAATAGAATGGTTTGGATGGGGATGAATTCTGAGGAATAGAAATAGGTGGAGGCACAAATGGTCTAGAAGAATACTTTAGGGGTTTAGGAGTGTTAACCAGAGAAGCCTGCTGCATTCTAGCCAAATAAAAAGCACGAGAAGTATCTTCTGGCCGAAACATTTGAACTATAGTACGAATTTCATCCTTCAACCCACTAATAAAACTCAAAGTATAAAAAGATTCAGGCAATGTTGGATTGTTAGCTACCATAAAAGCTTTAAAGTGTTCAAATCTATCAAAATAATCCTCAACTGTAGAAGTTTGAGATAACTTGTTAAAACTACCAACATAGTTGTCATGTGCAACGTCTTCAAAGCGAATACAGATCCCGAACAAAGGTTTCCCAAGACATTTTATGCTTACCTGTTGATAATTTAAAAACCATGGATCTACTCTCGAATCAAAATGAATTGCAGCCATATCTACTCTTTCGATTCGGGAAATTATGGAAAGCAAAGTAACGTTCACATTTTTGAGCCCAACCCCTAGGATTAGTTCCATCAAATCGTGGAAAATCAACTTTGGGAGTTCTAGAAAACTTACTGTGATGTGAACTCGGAATCAGCTCACGATCTTCATGAGATCCTTTCGAAGAATCCTGATGAGAACCAGGGTCGATCGTTTCTTCAAATGGCTTCTCCGGAGGTAACATACGCTGTAAAGAGGCGAAGATACGGTCGAAATTGGCGGTCGATCGAGCTTCCGAAGCAGCCAATTGATCACGGATATCTTGGATTGCAGTGGAATTTCGTTGAGTAAGTGTATGAACACTGTTAATGGTGTGTTTCTCACCTCCTGTCATGATTTAGGTCCCAGAATGGAAATCTGATACCAATTGTACTGTTCTAGTACAAGGTTTGATGAATTACTTGGTAGCAAGCTACCTTCTCTCTGAAATCAGAGCCTAATTATTTTCAAAGGAAAATAAGATTTTTCATTCCCCTTCATTCTTACACAATGACAGGTTATTTAAGTGCCCACTCCTGGTTGACAAATTCAACAGTCAGGATTACATCTAACTCACACAAAACTCTATGAATTAACATAACCTATGCTAACCAAAATACAAGCCCAACAGAAGTGTAAGAACAACAAAAGTTTCATAAGCCCACTAATGAAGCCCAAGTTCAGGGGTACATGACAAATACACACGATACTTCACAAGTATCGACTTCCTAACTAACTTAGTTATTTAATCTAGCATCACATGCTACTTTTTGTGGGTCCCACGATCCACACACTCGAGACATCAATCATGTCACAAACTGGGGGATACATACTGGGGTATTGGTCTGGCGGTTTACAGCGTGCAGCGTGCAACGCGCCATCACAAGAACGTGTCAGGAAGTCATGGACGGTTAGAGATGACATGAGAAGTGGGCAAGACTGGTCGTGTAACACTAACACAACTCCACTACTCCATCACTCCACTTCCTCCACTTCCCACGAGAGACGTTAATAAGGCTCAAATGACTTGTATAAATAGGTTCTCCTCCATATTTCCAAAAACAACAGAACAAGTCCAGACAACAGAGGCAAGTGTTGATACCATCGTATTCAAACACCGGAACTGATAGCTTACATCCTGCAAGCCGATTCGAATTTTCGATACAAGTCATACATAGCCAACACCTTCACAATCTTAACACCTTTTTCGCTTCCCTCCCTAAGATCAACCCCATCTCCTTCACTTTGTGACCGAAACAAGTCTGGAACGGCCATTTCTTGGTTTAGGCCGGATTTATACAGATTGATTTCTCGAATCTACAAGCACTCCGGTGTAGTGCATTTGTTTAAGGTTTAGACTCATTTCTCATCCACACACCCCAAATGAAGAAGGTCACGACCGTGCCCTACATGTCACCGCACGCATCAAGGATTCAGAGTTCAAGACGACCCTTATCTACACAGGAGCGTCTTCAATTGTGATTACTCTCAAGACTCTCAGGACATCCAAGGTTCTCCCAGGCAAGGTCGTACGGAAGCCTGCCACAATGACGGACTTCGAGGGAAACCAAACCAGCACATACGGGAGAAGCTCCACGGAAAGAATCAGACAAGTTCGTTGCGTCCCACTCCCCACGTGGGCGTCAATTCAGGAAGAAGACCGGCTTGCATCATTGAGGGCTAAAACCCAAGATGCATCTTTGCTGACGAAGCATTCTTCTCCATCCTGTGAAGCCACGACCCACGTTCACACGAAGAGGGAACGAACTTTTATGGCGAGTCGTGACCCGAAAGGGAAAAGCGTATACCGGCATCGCCATTATCAATTAGCGGGGAGAATGTTACCCCGTCTCTCCACCCAATGGAATGCTACAACAACAACGAACCACAAGAACAAGTGCTAGATGCTCCCGAGAAGCAGTGCAAGATGACACCACCTCCACAACGATGAGATTGAAATCGTTGAGGAATCTCCTAGGCCTATCTCCATCAGCTCAACCTTATGTACGGATAAACACACGAAGCTCGTGGAACTTCTCAAAGAGTACCAGGACATATTCGCTTGGAGATATGAAGAAATGCCGGATTTAGATGAAAATTGGTCACCCATCATCTACATGTCATACCTGGATCCAAGTCGGTTAAACGGTTATAGTTCGGACACGAGGAAAATGGATAGATCAGTCTTTGCATAGACTTCGAGAGACTTGAACAGTGCTACTCCAAAAATGATCCTCCTCTACCTAACATCGACATGTTAGTAGATGCAACCAGCGGACACGGCATGTTCTCCTCCATGGATGGATGTAGCGGCTACAACCAGATAAGGATGTACGAGCATGATGCAAGTAAGATAGATTTTCGAACTCCTCTTGGAAATTTTTATTATACCATACTGCCATTTGGTTTAAAGAATGCCGGTGCAACGTATCAACGCTCTATGACGGAAATCTTCCACTGGAGCCGATACCTCAAGGGAGTAGCCTCAAGAAGATAACGATGTCCACGCGTCATATTGAGCAAGATCCGGGTGAGTCACTTTATCAGACAGTGGTCGAACAAGATCCGGGCGAGTCAATTTATCAGACAGTGGTACATGTCTATCATGCTATGTTAGAGAATCCGCGCTTTTGGTCATCCTCTGGAGCTATTGAACGCTCATCTACAACAACATATGCCCTGATTGAAAGAACCAGGCCTGCCGGTAATGAAGAGCCTCATAATATTTGTAGGGGCATATATCTCACCAACATGCGATACAACCTTCACCTTATACATGCGGTTCCACGAAGCGAAAGAGGAAAACCACCGAGATACAACATCATGCGCGTCCGTCAACTCCAACTCTAGTACCACATGCACGACTCCCACAATGATGTAACAATGTCCAAGATATTTCATATCTGGCTCGACAACAACCACTACGAACAAACCATGTAAACCACGCTTGGGGACTGAGGCTCAGCATGAAGTTCCTTCACCGTCAGTCAAGGAATTCTTCAACATGAGAGAGATGGTTAGTCAAGAAGCATGGAATTCGCAAGGGTAAATCGAATTGAAGAGGGAAACACTTCAACGCTCCCTCTAGCAAAAGCTGCTTCAATGGTCTATTTAAGAGCCGCCTCAACGCTCTCTTCGGGACCCACGTTCGCTTCAGAATCCTTCTTCAACACTCTCTCCAGGATCCACCTCAATGTTCGCACCAGAAACCACTTTAACATCCTCTCGAGTCGTTTCAACACTCAAGCTGCATCAATAATCTGCGCTCTGGTCAAGTTATCTTTGATGTACTCATTGCTCAACATACGTTTCATCCATCCTTCATGAGGGCACAGCGGAGCATGAAAAACCTTGAAGTTGATAGGAGAAGGGTTATCTTGTGGAAAAGATATTTTCATATAGTTGAAAGGGCGCGGTGAACAACTCATCATCAATGTTCGGAATATCTTTGAAGCTGTCAACACCTCCTGACTTGGCACCAGCATTATCCCAGAAGACATCTCAATAGGAGTTCTTTTCTTCATTCTACAATAAAATACATGAGTCAGTACTTGTATAAAAACGCATGAGATGTGTAGTCACACACGACAGAACACACATTCACGTTGGAGTACACAAGGCTGGTATTGGGTCCAAACACCGGTATTGATCAAGTCTTAAGTCCGGTGTTGATCAAGTCACAAGTCAGGTATTGCTCAAGTCTCAAGTCCGGTGTTGATCAAGTCACAAGTCCGGTGTTGATCAAGTCACAAGTCCGGTATTGATCAAGTCTCAAGTTCGGTGTTGATCAAGTCACAAGTCCGGTATTGCTCAAGTTTCAAGTCCGGTGTTGATCAAGTCACAAGTCCGGTATTGCTCAAGTCTCAAGTCTGGTGTTGATCAAGTCACAAGTCCTGTATTGCTCAAGTCTCAAGTCCAATGTTGATCAAGTCACAAGTCCGGTATTGATCAAGTCACAAGTCCGGTATTTCTCAAGTTTCAAGTCCGGTGTTTATCAAGTCACAAGTCCATTATTGATCAAGTCACAAGTCCGGTATTGCTCAAGTTTCAAGTCTGGTATTGATCAAAGTCACAAGGCTGTAATTCGAATAAAACATGCGCACGCAAAGGCCGGTTTCGATCAAACACGGGGTCGGCGTTGATCGAGTCAGCACGCGGCGGGTCCTACTTGATCCCAGCCCAGTTGGTCGAAGCGGACACCTGGCCGTCCCCAATCAAAGCTCTCTCTCCAGAAGAAGGTGTTTCAGCTCAACACTTCAACGCTCTCCCGGGCCTGCTCCAGAAGCTGCTTCAACGCTTTCTACAGGACCCACATTTACATTTGAGCACACAAGGTTCATTTTTACAAAAAACAAGCTTGCTCACATCGGGTCCCACGTTCGAGCAAAGCAAACAGCAAGGCTGGTGTTTGGTCAAAGCATCAAGTCCGGTGTTTAGTCAAGCTAGCTGGGTCGGTGTTTGGTCGAAGTAGCAAGATGAAACTCGAGCAAGTACATCAACCGTACGGTCAAAGTAGGCACAGGACATGGCCGACGTTTGAAACATGTACAGGGTGGTCCGGCGTTTGATCGAAGTATGCACATCTTCCCATGTTCGAATCAAGCATGCTTACTTCGGGTCCCACATTCGATCAAGCAGACGCAGCGGACCCACGATTAACCAAAACAGGCACATCAAGCCCACATTCGATCAAGCAGGTGCAGTATCCCCACGAACGAAAAAGGCGTAACAGTCCATCGAAGTAGGCAAGACCGACATCATGCTAGGGGAACACTCGCTTGGACGCCTCTTGAACGTGACATGCTCCAAGGACAGGATGACCCGTCTCTCCTGGTAACATCTAACATTGTCTCATAAGCTTTGTCTTTAACTGTCACCATCTCATGCCTACCCCACAATGGTGTAACCATTACGTGCTAGGCAGGGGACTTAATGTTGATGGTGGATTTTCATTTAAGGCTAAATTTGTAAAGGCAAAAATTACGAGCTAACATATTGCAAAAGATAAAGCCATTAATAAGTGATGAATACTTCTTCACTTTACTAATTCACCTAGAATAGAGCATGTGGCAACAATCCCAGTATTTTGTGAATTAAATACACAAAATTCATCCAGGTTGGAGCATGTAGCAACAATCCCATATACCCTGTGAATTTATAGCATTATTAATTAATGCATGACCAGCCTTGTATTTCATGTACTCATTACCAGTGCGGCATGACGACTGAGTGTTGTTCTCAAGTGAGCAATACGAACCTCCAAGCATTAGTAATAAAACATGTACGAAATACCCTTACAGGCTACAACTCTCGGTGTGTTATACTAGCCCGATTGAGCATATTTTTGAATCTAGACTGTCCATATCAGTCTCAGAAACAATCACGACCATGCAAGTTGGCCGCACGATTTAACCAGCCTAGACGAACCCTAGTAGGAGCAGGCAGCCACAGTAATGACCGCCAGCGGGCCCCTTAGTGCCATGGCCGGTCAAGTACAAGTCACGCCCTCCAAACAACCACCAAACACTAGCCTGGAGTTGGATGTCCAAGCTGGTATGGAGCGGCTTAGAGGAGTCCGTACGAACAAAGGCTGCCTACGAAAGTCTCAAATCCATCACGTCCGTTCATCTTCTCCGGCGCGATTTGACGGCGCGGATCGCCCCATTTCCGGTCGGACAAGCACCGTTATGAACACCGGCGTGCCCCCTTTCTACTACCTCGCATAGCCGACCATCTCACGACCTAGCCGGGAGGGAGCAAACGCCTACCTAAAGTTTGGCCGACGTGATGCTTTAAGGGTCGTGGGAAATTCCACTAAGGGTCTTAAATCGATCCCGACCATCCAACTTCACCGGCATGTTTGGATGACTTAGATCAGACCCCTAGCCATCAGACAGGTATTGGCGTGATCACCACCGGCCCAATGTGGGCCCCACATGGTCGGCCTACCCAAAGGAAGAGCATAGATTTCCTAACCGTTAGGTTGAAGTCGTGTACACACGACCGATCCAAAAACCTAATTAGGGTTTGCGGCATGTTACATGTGTCGCTAATTGATCACGAGCGTCCATCTTCGCAAGCTTGGACGGAGGGTGTAGATGTAGACTTAAAAGGTCCCGAGCATGTCAACATGATCATCGTGGGCACATCTACACACATGACCGATCGACCAAGGCCAACCATGGCCAGATGTGTCGAAACGCGCGCCCGAAGTAGGCATGGTGCGCGGTTTCCAACTCCTTTACAACATGGGATTTCTGTTGAAAATTGATCTCAACCGCTCCTCTTTGCCGGTCAAATTGAGTGGCATAGATAGCACTTTCATGGGACAGTGAGGTACGGACGTGTACACCGGCATGCCGTCTACACGCATGCCCGGTCGGTCCTTTCCAAAACACCTCCCATGCTTGGTTTCGACCAAGCTGAAGAGTGATGCTTGCGCACCTCTTCAAAACCCTAAAACTTCATCAACGGTCGCAGATGAGCATCACAGATCATCTCGTCCGTCCAACTCTACCAGCTTGGTCAAGAAGTCCTGGTTAGGAGTTAAGAGACAGCAAAGCATCACCACGATCACCGTCCACCACTCTTCCACATGAGGTGATCGGCCAAACCAGGGCTTGCCTGCATAGCCTCCAAACGATCACTCGAAGATGGCTGGACATGATGCTATTTTAAGACGCTTAAATTCGTGACTTACTCCATTAAGCCTTAAAACAGCGATGCTTCATACATGCTGAATATACTCGATGCAGTACCTGCATAGAATACACACGATACTTCACAAGTATCGACTTCCTAAATAACTTAGTTATTTAATCTAGCATCACATGCTACTTTCTTTGGGTCCCACGATCCACACACTCGAGACATCAATCATGTCACAAACTGGGGGATACATACTGGGGTATTGGTCTGGAGGCTTACAGTGTGCAGCGTGCAACGCGCCATCACAAGAACGTGTCAGGAAGTCATGGACGGTTAGAGATGACAGGAGAAGTGGGCAAGACTGGTCGTGTAACACTAACACAACTCCACTACTCCATCACTCCACTTCCCACGAGAGACGTGAATAAGGCTCAAATGACATGTATAAATAGGTTCTCCTCCCTATTTCCAAAAACAACAGAACAAGTCCAGACAACAGAGGCAAGTGTTGATACCATCGTATTCAAACACCGGAACTGATATCTTACATCCTGCATGCCAATTCAGCTTTCTGATACAAGTCATACATAGCCAACACCTTCATAATCTTAACACCTTCTTCGCTTCCCTCCCTAAGATCAACCCCATCTCCTTCACTTTATGATTGAAACAAGTCTGGAACGGCCATTTCTTGGTTTAGGACGGATTTGCACAGATTGATTTCTCAAATATACAAGCACTCCCGTATAGTGCATTTGTTTAAGGTTTAGACTAATTTCTCATCCACACACCCCAAATTACCAAAACCGGCAGAGATAGTTTTCACCCATAAACACCAGGTCATCGAATCAATAAACCATCGGTTGAGCATCTGAAGGCTCATTTGGATTGCACACACGTAGAAGGAAATGATTATTTTTTTCCTTGTTCCGACCGAGCTACTTATGTTACTCCGGGTTATATAGACTTCTGGCGCCAACAACTTGACCGCTTGTATAACTTTGCGATGGATGTTAATTCTCTGGTACGAGAGTTTCCTCCTGCTGACATGCTCTCTAATCGACCAAGATTGAAGCATCTTTCTAGTGGTGATAAAAAAAAAACGCCTCCAGAATGTTCACAGGTAAGTATTCTCCTTATGATTTCAGCAAAGACATGATAATCGCATCTTAATTATTTTATTAACTTTATTGTAGGGTGACCGTGTTGTGAGATCTCGAATTTAGGTAGACTTCTCAGAAGTGCAAGACAGTCCCCAGGGTGGAGAAGGCAGAAGTAGAAGGAATTATAGGATAACACCGAATAATGTGCAGTCCCCAATCGCTTCTTTGGTGAGTTGTTAATATTCTTTCTACCATGACTTTTCTTTGTCCGCATAATTAGGATCGTGAAACCAATGTTTGTTGCTTTTCCAGAATTTTGCTCTATCAAGTGTTGATGGTCTTCGTTTTGTTCAGCCAACAACTCATGAGTCCAGTGATGAAGATGAAGTCGATGTAAGTATTCCGTTGTATAATTAATCACAATACTTCTTGAATAAAATAATAATGATTGTTGCTGATATATCCAGGAGGAGATTGTTGTGGAAAAACAACACGGCCAGGCTGTTGAGAAAGAGAAAGAGAACCTTCAATAATCGGGACCGAATGAAGGTAATGGTGCTCCCAATGTTGGTGTCGACCACATTAATCCTTCGAACGACTTGGAAACCCCTCAAGTAAGTATCCATTTTGTATTCTCTTCATAGAATTATAATATTTCTGATTTGTGAATGAATGAATGAGAATCCATACGAATGAATGAAAATTTTTAGTGAAATACGTCATCAGAAAATTTCAGAACTCAGTCTTTTAGCAAAGATGTTGTAGAATCTTCGTCCGATGTCGGAATTTCGTGATCTACCCATGATTCTTCATGACCAGGAAATTTCCAAGCTTTTTAAAGGATGCTTTTTGAGTTTTGAGCATGTTTAGGGGCCGAATCGGCGAAACAGTAAACTTCCAGGAGACCTTCAGAAAATTTTCAGCTGGCGTCCAATGGTTTGGCCACATCTCTTCGCTCGTTTATCCAATTGCTATTAAATTTTGATATGTTGTAGAGAACATCCATACGAAGAGAATGGTATATGACTCAACCATAGATTCCTAACCAATTTCTCCCAGTTCGTCGTCTTATACAGGGCAGTATAAAATCTCTTCAGACGAGCTTGTTGAAAAACATGTTTTATGACTTTCACACTATTTGCTCATGTCTTGGATATATAGTAAAGAACTTAGATAATGTTAGTTCACTTAAATTCTGGATTTTATGATGCCTTTGGTTTCATGCTTTAATCTCATGTAATCTTCGTATTAGGTGCCAAATGCCGAAGTTGAGAATAATGGAACTAATAATGATGATTTGAACAACACGGAGAATCAAAATGGTGGCATTACCAACGCTGCACCTCAGGGTCATGAAAATATTTCTATTGAAGTTGTTGAAGAGAATGATGCTCAAGTTTTTATCACTCCAGGGATAGAAAAAACCGAACCCTGAATGGAAGAGACTGCTCAAACAATAGAAGAAACTGTTCCCTCAACTGCTGAAGTTGTTCCGATAATTGAGAACCGCATAATAGTGCATGAATACCCTGATGCAGGGATTATTTGTGATCCTCCATTCGGTGAGTCACTCCCATATCACACATCAGTTGGTGGATTTAGCGTTCCCATAAGGTATGCTGATATGTATGAGAAATTATGGAAAATGTATGGTCACATTGTTGTCGCTAAGGACCCAAAACGCAGTTACTTCTTGACAATGCAAGTAGAAGCTATCTTGCTTGTCATAGATGATATAAGGACCAGGCCTATAAGTACTGTTACTCAAGATGTACTCTTTGATTGGGAGTACAACTTGAAAAAATCTGAAGAACTTGGTTTCAACTTGAAGTGGATTCATCAAAGGATCAACACTATCAAGGATGCAGTAGAGAACAATATACCTTTTACCAGTGATGCTGTGGTGGAGAAAATGGCCAAGATCGCTGAATTGACTGAAAAATTAGAGTTGGAGAAAGCAGCCTTGCAAGTCTTGGAGAATGCAGAGAAGCAGAAATCTTACTTTACCGGCTTCCTTTAGTTTTCCTTTCCATAATCTCTTGAATCTTGAACTTCTGAGAGATGTGAGATTTTACTTTGGTTTTGATTTTTGATTGGTTTTAGATAAGTGAATGATTGAGGATTTTCTTTTAGATTTGATAGAGATTTTTCTTTAAATAAAAGAACTTTGATAAATTGCTGAATTCAAATATTGAATGCAAGTATTGCAAACGTTTTGGAGGAATTGAAAAATGCAGGTGATAGAAAATCCTAAAACGCAAATATTGGGTGTTTCAAGTGTTCGTGTGTTGAACATAAAACACCCTAAGATACCGAACGTTTCAAGCATCAAAGGCTTTTTTCCAATTCTCATGAATCACTGGCACACTTGTCTTTCCCTTCATGTCAGCCAATTTGTAGTATCCTCCAACCGCCGACTTAGCAATCATAAAAGGCCCTTCCCAGTTAGAGATATTTGTGGAATGGAGATTACGTTTAGTTGCCTTGAGGACTAATTCCCCTTCATGAAATTTGTTAGGCTTGGTTGCTCATGCCCTGAATATCTTCTGCTGGTTTGGATTCCTTGTACAGTAGGATCCCATGTCTGAGGAGCTTTCCAATCCCGTGGAACATGTGGACACTCACGCAAGGGAGAGTACCTAGGGTATTGATTGTCGTGCTCGGTCATTATTCTAGAAATGACTGTGTTAGTGAGATGCTGGATTCGGAGAGGTTATGCGTCCAACCACTTGGTGAAATATTTCTGAGGCGAGATTAACCACTCATCACGTTTGGTGATAGCTAAGTTGTGAGTAAGATCAAGTCCCCGGACCATGGTAGTATATTTGAAAGTTGATAATATGGACGCACGAGGGGGAATAAGACTTTCCTGAGTACAGAATCTTTTGATGAACTCGTGAGCGCTCTCTTCAGGTTTTTGTGTGAGTTTCATTAAGGCTTCAACTTTCCTCAGATGCTCAAATGATGGATCATCCTCCATGTCTTCCAAAGCAGAGCTTTGTTCAACAGAGAAATGTGCAATTGAAGGTGTTGTAGTTACGTTTCCATCATGAATCCATGTCCGCCCAAGGATCATGTCATATCCTGGATCATCCCAGATTATGTGAAATTTGGTTTCCGCCCAGGTTGAATCAACTTCCATTTTGAGAAAGATGTAACCATATGCATCTCTGAGTATTCCTTCGTGATCTCTGACTGAGGCAGGAGCGTGAGTAGCTTCTTGTCGAGTGATGCCTGCAACTCTGAGAGTCTTCAAAGGAATGATGTTGATAGCTGTGCCAACGTCGATAAGCACTCTTTTGAATTTATTTCCTTCGAGGTGTACTGTGGTGAGCAGTCCCCGGTCGTACATCTCTTTGTCAGTGGCTGGAGGTTCATGGAGTGTTTCTGGAATGGATAGTCGCTTCCCGGACACTATGTGGTTCAAAGCCATGAACATGTCTTCCCTTTTATCTTTTGACAGATAAAGTAATTCACATACATGCTCGATCAATGATTACACTGCTTCTTTAACTGGTTGTTCAGAGAGCGTAAAGGTTCTAATTGGGAGAGGATTCTTGTGTACTCCTTCAGTCCCCAGTTCTCCTGAGTCGGATTTTTTTTTGAATATACGCTTCAAAGTTCTGCAATCACAAATGACTGACATACCTATGAAAGCGGCAGTAGCGTGGATTTTCCACTTCCTCCTCTGTCGGCTCTCTCCTGACGGGAGGTAATTTGATCGCACCATCTTGGATCCAGACTTCCAATAACTCGATCACCTCTTCAATGGGGAAAGAAAAGTCTGATTCTTCCTGGTCATTCTGCTGACGCTGAGCTGGTGCTTGTGTGTTTAGAGTTTGATTGTCCTTCCTTGGCGTCTTTGTAGGATGAGACGCTGGAGGAACGTTCTTAGGTTGTTGTGGCTCAGCTTTCCTTTTGCTTCCTTCAGCAATATTCATGGAAGGTTGAACGTTGTACTGTTTGTTAATCAGGTGCCTGCTTCGGGTGTCTCGCGGCTCCTCGACTTTTGCAGCTTTTGTTCTTTCCAGTAGGGCTGGAGCAGTATTTGCTGATCGCTTGGACGCTTCGTGAAGTTCTGAGAAAGTTTGAAGCCGGAGATTTTCCAACAAGGCTCTGTATATCGGGATCATTCCATTGATGCACAAGTCCACCAATTGTTTCTCAGTGACATTTGGATCATGACAATCCAAAGCCTGAATTCTGAACTTCTTCACATAGTCGTTCGGATGTTCAGTATTTTTCTGAGACATTCTTCCTAAGTCAGAGAGAGTAATATGCTATGAGATGAAGAAGTATTTTCGGTAGAAAACATTAACCATTTCTCCCCAGCTAGCGATGCTCCCTGGTGCGATGTTATTGTACCAAGTATATGCTCGGCCCGTTAGAGATTTCGAGAATTCCTTCAGACGAACGACATGATTGTGCTTGTGCTCTCCTAGTGCCTCTAGAAATTGAGAGACGTGTTCTTGAGCATTCCCTGTCCCATTGTAAAGTGTGAACATTGGAGAAGTATAACCTTTCGGGAGAGGGATCCTTTGTGTAGCAGCAGGATATGGAGGTTGATGATGATGTACAGATGGTGTCTTGTCTTTTCCTGGAGCCTCCATAAAGCGTTCCAGATCTTCACGAGTGAAGAAACCTGCAGACTCCTTCTCCGGTGGATTTTCTACAGCTTTGCAGGCTTCATCATCATCTACCACATGGATTGGTGAAACTTCAGAGTCTGTTTCTTTGGATTTTCCTTTCTCCTTCTCTGACTGACGTCGGGGCTGAGCTTGTTCGAGTGACAACTTGTCCTGTGAGGTCCTTCAGATGAGCCATAGTTTCTTCTGTGTTGTTGCCATCTCTACTTGATTCTTAGCGAGAATTTCCTGAATCTTCATGAGATCGGTTATGGTGGGAGGATTTTCTCTAACTTCCTCGGGAGACCGGCCGAAGAGAGGATGGTTGTTGTTGGTTTGGGGAGGAGTGGTACCGCCAGTACCGTTGTTGGAAGCAGGAGAAGTTTCTGGGGTACCACCGTTGTTGCTAATGCTGGCGTTGTTTGTGTTAAGATTTATAACTGAACCTGACCTAAGATCAACCATTTTGCGAAAGTTTGAGATTGCAACCGAGAGATTAATCTCCCACTGTGGTCATTAATCTGTAGGGGAAAAACGGTTTGTTGGTTCTTTAGGAAAGTGAAGAGACGACCGTGCGTACGAGACTCCTCAACCGAGCAAACTGCTTAACCTCAAACAGATTCAATCCACGGGAGTGCTTTGATTTTGAGAGATCAACCTATAGGACTTCGGCCTGAACCAAGTCAATGGTCGTTCCAGAGTCAATTCGATCACGAAGAGGGAGATGGGTTGATCTGTAGGAGGGAAGCTGAGAATTGTGGGATCAATGATGATCAAGGATTGTGGATGTGTTGAAGGTTTCTACAAATATATGAACTGTCGAGTTCTGTAAATAAGTTTCGATCGAGAGAATTGTGTAGACGAATGTTGTCTTCAGTCATCGATTTTTGACTTATTTATATTGTCAGAATAGTGAACACATTGATCCCAGTAAGTGTGACGGTTTCTTGAGTGAAAGAATGAGAAAGTGGGAGATCGTGGTAAAATCAGTTCCACGTCGTGTGGAGACTTGGTTGATCGTCCACCCACTACTTTTCTAACTCCTTCAACCGCTTGCACGACTTACTCACATTTCTCATCTTGGATGAACACACGTGTTGTAGGCCGCCAGACCAAAACCCTAATTGATATATCCCATGTGACGTGATTGATGTCTCACGAATGTGGAGTCTGCAAGCAAACGTGTATTTTATTAGTCAGTCGTTGACTTAATTCGACAGTGAGTCTAGGTTTTGTTGAATTGAGCATGATTGACGAATGCTCAGTGATTTATGGATTAAACGATATTGATATTGCTCGTCTGAGAAAATATTGTAAATTTGACGAATTGTTGAATATTGAGTAATATTCGGCGGAATATTGATAGTTACTGAGCGAGTATTGCTCAATTCGATAAATTACTGAATATTGATAGTTGGATCAATATTCGAGCAACTGAGCGAGTATTGCTCAATTCGACGAATTACTGGTAACGTAACCCAATAAAATATTACAATATTGGTAGCCTACCAAATATTATATAATTAATCCAGATGTTGATTGCTGGGTCAACATAAATTTATTAGTGTTTGAAATTGCTCAAAATCGTGATTTGCATAGCATTTGTTCGAAACCCTAATTTTGATCAATTGTTCATCAATTGATGATTTATTGAAAATATGCCACTGAGTGACGAAGTGACCGGATACATGGGACGATGGATGACCATGTAGCACCCAAGTGCTCGAGTGAGCGTGCACCAAAGTCTTTTGTTGACTGGTTGGTGAAAGGATGATTAAATGATGGTTTAATCATTTATTAGAATAGTGCTCGTCTGAGCATTATGTGATAAAACCTAATTATGGAGAAGTGAGGGACCGACCAAGAGGGCATGAGACCGGCCCTTGGTGATCGTGGGACCAGCTGATGGTTGTTCGAGCAAATTCCAAGTTGGTTGGAAAGAGTTTGGACCCAATATGAGCGATTGAGCAAATTAGGTCTAAATTATAAAGATGTGTGTGACCGGATCCTTGCAAGCCTTAGGGTCGGCCTTGGTCGGTCAAGGAAGCATGCCCGTGTCACCATAATGTCCGTGTCTCAGTCCTGAGAGTTTTGATATTTTCTGGTGTGCGTTTGAGCAATATCTTGGATTTTCAGAAGAGTTTGATCTTTGACTGAAATTCTTGATTTTGCTCGAATGAGCAAGTAGGACCTTCCTCGTTCATATTGCAAGGTGTGGGGCCGGCCACGGCTAGGGCATGGTCGAACGGCTAGGTAGCCCGGTCCCACAACACCTTTCCCTATTTTTATTATTTTTCATGAAACCGTGAAAATATGGAGAAACCGTGAGTTTTGCTCAAACAAGGAAAGTAGCTCGAATGAAGGAGTCTTCATGAATTCATGAAAATAATAAAATAAGAAAAATAAAGGAAGAGGCATGGGGTACCGGCCGGACGGTGGGCCCGGTCCCTAGGCGCCTCTTTTATTTTTTATTATTATTTTCTCTCTCATATTTTGTGTAGGATTCCTCATTTGTCCATATTTTCGAATGCTCGCTCGTGCACTTGGGTGCTCGTTCGTGCATCATCGTTGAGTACACTTGCACCATTTTATTGGGGCTTACTCGGCGATAGTCCAGATGCCCGATTGTTGAGTAATTATTACTAATTCATGAAATTCAGCGGAGAATGATTCATGGAACGGAGTAATAAAATGAATTGAGTATCTATTACTAATCCATGAATTCTAGTCGGGAGTTCAAGGAACTGAGTAATGAGATAAAATGATTATCTATTACTAATCCATGAATCAAGCCGGGGAATTCAGGGAACGGAGTAATGAGATATAATAGATTATTTTCTAGGAATTCAGTGGATGAATGTCGCGGTAGAATTAATCTATTTGCAGAATCGAGATATCAGATAGTTGAAGAATCATATTCGTTCTGAAAGGTGTATAGTCAGGGGAAAATGTGCAACTTCGACGTCCTGAAGGTGTTTAGCCCACTAACAAACAATTATGTCTAGAGAGTCGCCTGAATCTATACACGGTCTCTGTACATAGTCAGGGAACAACGAGTATCGCCGACGTCCTGAAGGCGTTAAGACCTCTGACAAACAATTATGTCCAGAGAACCACCAATCGTTATTCTATGTAGAGGTGGGTCTCTCTATGTAGTCCGGGAAAACGAGTATCGCCGACTTCCTGAAGGCGTTAAGCCAAACAATTATGTCCAGAGAACCGCCCAATCGTTATTCTACATAAAGGGCATGATGAAATGTGCATCATCGAACGCTCATCCGGGGAGGCCTTTCGAGAAACATGTTCATCATGGCTCTGAGAGGAGTAATCACTCAGTCAGAGTTCGTGAAACGATTCACGGATCATAAAATATGAATCGTCACATGCGTTCCTGAAGCCGTGTCAGAAACATGCAGTATCATGATTTTACGATTTTGACCTTTGTCGAAAATCTACCATCAACAAAGACGTTCATGTTAACATGTTTTCATGTCTACGTATCTTTATATGAATCATTAGGGCTTGAAGAAGTACGATCCATTGAGTAACACTTCAGAGAATGGATAGTTTATGAAGCCGGGTGTTGCGCCTGAGACTGTTGTTGATGCTGAGATCACGATTAAATTTTTTCCAGAAATTCTTGTTGATGTAAAGACCATGAATGGAGTTCCTCCACGTATCCTTGTTGATGCCGATACTATGGTTGGAGTTGCTCCATAGACCGAAAAGGCTAGATTATCGACATAGTCTTTACTCCTCCATCTAGTGAGCTGTGAAGTGGCTTCGTCAGGGAATCAATGTTGTTGTGGCAGATAGCAGCGGCAATCTCCATTCTGTATGTGAGGAGAAAAAGTTCCTTGGTCATGCTAGAGGTTTGTGATGTAGAGAGGTTCGGTTAATGATGTTTCATGGAATCACATCAGGTTGCAATGACTTGTTATGTGGATAACATTTATTGAAACATACTGAATTGATATTTCTAATAAGATCAAGTCCCCAAGTGCATCATGGAGGTGTTCGTCTATTCAGCAAAACATATATGTTGAAGGAGTTTGTGCCATCCATGGAAGAAGGATGTTGCATTTGCTTCAGAAGTCTGGTCATGGAGATAGTGAAGACTTAACGATTGTAGTTCAGTTAAACTTTGACCATCTTGGTATTGAATCAGTGTGTAAATCTTCGAGATATTTTTGCTGAAGCTAGAGGAGCCATTATATAAGGTGTACTCTTTGATTGGGAGTACAATTTGAAGGCTTCTTAGATGCTTGACCGTTGAAGCGTCATATTCCTTAAGCATCGAATGTCTTAGGTTTGATCGTCTAGGCCTTGAGTATCTTCTGTTGATTAAGCATTCCTTTCATTGCGGTTGTGGGATTTAACACTTTTGCAGACATCAGAGCTTTCTAATTTTGTGGCACACATGGACATTCCTGCAAGGCTTTGGAGAAATGGCCAAAGTTTTCTTTGCCATGCTTAGACATCATCTCAGTAATGAATGTCTCAGTGCTTGATTCGTAGAAATGTCAGTTTCAACCACTTGGTAAAAAACTAATGCGGTGAAGCTACCATTCATAACGTCTTGCAGAGTTGCTAGCAGAATTGAGTCCCCATGCTAGGATAGCATGTGAGGAAATAAATGACATAGACATGGAAGAATGAGACTTGCCTGAGTGTGGAACCTCTTGATGAATGTCTATGCATCTTTTGCAGGTTTTCGATTCAACCTTGTCAAAGTTTGAAATTCCTTCAAGTGCTCTTGTAGTTGCAGGAAATCCCACACTACACCCCTCACAAGAATTCACACAATCAAATCATTTTAAGATGAACAATTATAAGTTTTATTGATCAAATTCCAGAAATATTACAAGATGAACAGGAGATAAACCAAAGAATTACAACCACTCTAAACTTTCTTTCTCTTAATGACTTGATCAACACTCGAAAAAGATCTCTTTTCTTCGTAAGCCTATTCGGCTCTTTATATAGGACATTACATAGTGGATGACAGCTAAGCTGTCCTTTATTTTCGGGTATGTCTTGCGAAGTCTCGCAAATGTACAAATGTCAAATCTCGCGACACTCCTTGATCTCACTACATCTTCACATCTTTCTCGTGTTTTGGCTGTCGCCATCCGTTACGTTGTTTTTACTTCCAGTCCGCGATGTCTTCGCAGTGTGTCATTTATGGATTCCGCGAGAATCTTGGTGTCGCGATATTCTGATCCTACATCTTGCCTCTTCTCATGTCTTCTATGCTAAGAAGAGAACGTCATGAGAATTAGTATTTTCAAAATGCCGCGGCCGTTCATTTCTTTCCTTTATTTTTCTCGCCGATAAGCTTAGTAAATCCGAGAAAAACGCTTACACGTGTTACATATTCCCCTTTTACCTAAGCACATTAAATGCTAACCGGTCATCCTTTTCTTGTCTATTTAAGAAGAGATCTATAAAGAATATCTTTCTTTTCTTTTACTTCATCTTCTTCATCTCTGCATTCTTTGTGAATTCTTTATCGTCTGCAACTTTTGCTGTTGTTCATCTTGTTGTAAATCTTCTCTGCTACTGTTCTTATGGAGCCATCAAGGTTTGTAGATCATACTGCATGTGATCCATTTGAACTCTTCTATAGAGATTACTTTATTTGATTTTGTTCATCTCTGATTAATTCCCTTATTGTTTCTGTTTTAGTAAGAACGTCCCTGTTACCAAATTCACAGTCCAAAATCCTAAAACATCCAAGGGTTCGCAACCAAAATCCGTTGCACACAAGAGAAAGCCTGCGAATAGCAAGGTATTAAGAAACATTTACTCTTCTAATAACAATATTGTTGCCTCTGTTTCTTATTTAACTTGTGATTCGCAGGATGACAAAAACGTCGATAGATCCCCCAAAAGATCTCGTCGTTCTAAAAATGTTGAAACCTCTGTTCCTTTTCCTATATTTAAGCTTACAACTCCTCCTGCGATATCGTCGCAAGATAAATCTACCCATACCGTCTGCGAAAATGTCGCTGCTGATTTTCCTCCTATATCTGAGTTTTCCATAGATGAAGTTCCTCATGATAGTCCTATTGTGAATGAACCATTTTCTTATCCTACTATCGATGCCTCTGCCTTTCCCCCAGTCATTAACCTTCATCAGATTTCATCTTCTCATGACATTCCTGCGACCAAAGACGATTCAACTCTCCCCTCTTCTGTCGTCACTACCTCTTCATCCGAGTCTATCCCTCTTACTAAGGAAAATTTGGAGGGAATGGATGTGGCTTTCAAAGTTTTATCAGATATTATGAATGACGCCAAGAAGACCTCCGTCGATCCCATCAAGTCTAATGTCTGCGAGATTTTGAGTAAATACTTTGGTTCTGACAGAATTTCACAAACATCTTTAGAGCAAGAAGTTATAATTTTGAAGAACAATCTCCAAGCCATGACTGCAAAGTGTGACACTCTCCGTCTTGAGAATCAAAAACTTCAAAATGTCTCACTGGATCGTGATAATCTTCGCAAATCACAATATCACTGGCCAAGAAATGTAAGAAGAACGAAGAATTAAAAGGTACAACTCCCCTCCTCTTTCTCAATTTTTTTTTTTTTTTTTTTTTTTTTTTTTTTTTTTTTTTTTTTTTTTTTTTTAATCTTCAAGCCCTTGTTCGCCCATCAAGCTTTGAACCAGAAGCGAAAAATGGAGATATATCAGTTGGAATCTGTTGTTGAAGAAACTCGAATGGATAGAGACGTTTGGATTGAGCAATATAACCAATTAGATAATCTTCATACATATTCTGTTGATCAAATAGATAATCTTTCTAAAGAAAATGCTGACTTAGTTCAGAAGCAGGGCTCATTAAGTAGCGAATTATCTCGCCTCCCTTACTCTTTAACTACAGCTAATTTGGAGTTGGAAACTTTATCAGATGAAAATGGAACTCTTTCTCAAGAGAAGCGAGCTCTATTAAATAAGGTGGCGATTTCCTCGCAACAACTTGACGTCTGTCAAAAAATATGTAAAGAACAAGAACGTTGTCTATGTTCGCTGAGAAGTAAACTCGAAGAAGTTACTGTTGAGAAGGATAAACTTATCCAAGGTAGAATAACTTCAAGTGTAAAACAAGCCAACTCAAGGATCAATATTCCAAGTTAGAAGAATCCCACTCTTCTCTTGCGAAGGAAAACGCCTTACTTGTTTCTAACGAAAAGAGCTTGCAATCTCGACTAAAAGGTTTGGTTGGAGATAATTTTAACAGTGCCATGAATCATTTGGAGAATAGTTATTTGGCTTTAACCCAATATCTTATCTCGCAAAAGGAAGGTAGTCATGATATTTGACTACCTTAATCAATTTATTTTCTTGAATTTATGGTATTTTCCTTGCGAATTCAAGAAATATCTGAATTATTTTCTATACTCTTTATTTTTGCAGAATCCGAGAAAAATCTTCACTCCTCTATTTCCACTTTGAAATCTGACTATGCCAAATTTGCAAAGAAAATGGACTGCTCGCTGCTTCTCTTGCTCGTTCTCGCGATCGGGCAGAAAGAAGATTCGACTATCTCACTTACTCTAAAGATATAGAGAGTAGGAATCATTAGAAAGCACTCCTTTGCCAATTTCACCTCAAAGCTGAAGTTCTTGTGAATGATGTCTTATTGTCCAAATCTCTTGATCATGTATCTGTCGAACCTGTGGAAGTAGGTGATGATGAAGTTCCTAACCCTCCTGATAGTGATTATGATTATGAAAGTGGCGAAGATTCCGCAGATGAAGAGGTGATTCCACCTAATGAAGTTGTCAATAAGAATTTAGTTGAAGGAGGGTCTGGCGAGAATGCAAAATCTGGCGAAAGCGCGGAAGTTGGTGAGGCTAATAAAGAACATCCAGTTGTTTATGGGTGAAAACTACTCCTGCAGAATTTGGTAATTTGGGGTGTGGATGAGGAATGAATTTAAACCTTTAAACAAATGCACTACGCGGTGAGTGCTTGTAGATTCGAGATATCAATCTGTGCAAGTCCGGCCTAAACCAAGAAATGGCCGTTCCAGACTTGTTTCGGTCACAAAGTGAAGGAGATGGGGTTGATCTTAGGGAGGGAAGCGAAGAAGGTGTTGAGATTGTGAAGGTGTTGGCTTGCTTATGACTTGTAACGAAAGATGAGCGGGCTTGCGGTTGATGCAAGCGGGCTCTGGGTGTTTGAATACGATTTGTATTAACACTTGGTTTTTCTGTCTCGTCCGAACTTGTGTTGTTGTTTGAAATAGGGCGGAGAACCTATTTATACAAGTCATTGAGCCTCATTCACGTCTCTCGTGGGAAGTGGAGGAAGTGGAGTGATGGAGTAGTGGAGTTGTGCGTCGACCAGTCTTGCCCACTTCTCCTGTTCATCTCTAACCGTCCATGACTTCCTAACACGTTCTTGTGATGGCGCGTTGCACGCTGCACGCTATAAACCGCCATACCAATACCCCGATATATGTATCCCCCAGTTTGTGACATGATTGATGTCTGGAATGTGCGGATCGTGGATCCACGAAAGATAGCATGTAATGCTGAATTGAATAATTGCGTTATTCAGAAAGTCGATACTTGTGAAGTATCGTGTGTATTTTATGCAGGTACTGATAGGTGTAGAATACACCGTATTTACTTTATAGAGTTTATGCTTTCTTTGCTATTTTTCTTGTGAATTATGTACTTTACGCGTGCTTTTGAGTTCTATAGGTGCAATGGAGTCGCATGGAGGAAAAGAAGGAGAAATTACCCAATTTGAACAAAAGGGCGAAATTGTCATCTCACAGGCAAGTGATACATAGAGCTGACCCAAGGATAAGTGGCAACTCTATTAGGAGGAGTGTTAAATGATAGCCAGCAAATGTTAAGGGGCTACCAGCTGGGTACCCCTTATCTGCCTGACCTGGGTGGTGGTATCCTCTCTCATTTCTTACAGCCAACCTAAATTTGGGTGAGAATTTATTTCTTCTCATCAGTGTCAACACCTAAAACTCGAGATGAAACAATTCTTTCACTTATCTTTTGTCTAAAACTCGAGAATGAAGAAGAGAAATGGATGAGCGGGGAAGTAAAGAGTAATTGATGCTTGATGGTCGTCACGGAATGTGTCTTGTTGAGCTCGGGGGATTGATTACGCGAGAGATGATGATTATAATGAAGTGATGTAGAAATGGAGATTATGAATCAGAAGCTAGGGTTTACTGTAAGATTAAGTAATTGATTCACAGAGGTTAGGAAAGGGTTGTTGTGGATGATTTGAAGTGGGACTCTTTGAATTGGGGATCTCTGTGAGGTCAGAAGAATGGGTTTTGTGATTGTTAGTCTGTCGATGAAGATGGGATTTGAGATGTGGTTACAGGGATGACGTTTTGAAGATGAATTCAGGCATGGCTTGTGGGGATCTGAAATGGAAGAACATTTGCTATTGAATGGTGCTGGTGGAAGAAGATGACTGATGGATTGAGATAATAGATTAGGGTTGGTTGTGTCATGAAATTGCAGGGAAAGGATTGAAGTTTGGGTTTCTCTGGAATTGTAACAAAATGGGTTATACTTGGAGTTATTGTTATAGCTTGTTCTGGACCAATTCAGGCCAGAGCTGGTGGTTAACAGGGAGGTTTGCCTGTGGTGTTGAACTCAGGGGATTTTTAGTAGGTGGTGCTGGCCTGGGCTTGTAAATGGTGTTGATGCTGTTGAAGCTTAGGCAGAGTGGATGGAAATGAATGTTCCAGCTGAAGTGGCTTGTGAAGATTGCAATGGCCTGAGCTACATTGCAGAGATGGCTCAAAGGAATGGGTTCAGACAGGTGGTCCAGTGCAGCTGTAGGAGGTATTGCCTGGTTTATTAATTGGAAGCTGGTGCTGGGAGATTTGTGTGATGTAATTGCAGCAGAACAAGATGGATTGGGTTCAATGCTGTTGGCTTGAGATGTTGGTGGTGCTGGCGCTTAAAAGCCTGAGCTTTGTAGTGGATGGTGTTAGCTTGGTTCAGGCAGGATGGGGGTTGTGTTGGTGGTGTCAAGTGATGGTTTAACTGATGTAGATGGAGCTGTTGAGAACTGAGGCTGGTAATGATAAGCTGTAGCTGATGGAAATGCTGTTTCAGGTGGAACTGGTCTGGCAAGGAAAAGCAGCTAGTGTTGCTGTCTTGGTGCTGTTGTGAACCAGTGCAGAGTTATTAAGATTACAGGGCTGTATGACTTGCTGTAAACTTGAGCTGATGGGAAGCAGCTGATGTTGGAGATGATAATGGAGACGGCTGAGGAGCAAGGCTGCGCTGAAATGAAGTAGCTATGGGAGATGGTTGAGTTGCTGTGCTAAGTGAGTTGCAGTGGTGGTCTTGTAACTGAGCCAAGGGATCAGGTTGGCAATTGAAGAGAAGATGGTGGTGGTATTTGTGGTGGTAATAACATTGCAGAGTGTGTTTGCAAATGGCCAGGTCAGGGAAAGATGAGAAGCAATGTGAGCTGTGACAGGAGCTGAAGCTGTAGCCATCATGGCTGGTGCAGTCATGGCCTGATGGTTGCTGCTGAAGCACAATGATTGTGCTGCAGAGTATGGTCTGTGCAATGGCCTGGCCTGGCTAAGTTAAATCAGCCAAGGCAGAACCTGACTCCACCTGACTCATCTGACAGACCCTGACTCACACAACTCGGCTGAACAGACCCGGTTTGACTCAGCAACCCGACCCGAGTTGACTCATTGACCCGCCAGATCGACTCGTTGGCCATAGTGACCGGGCGGACTTTGCCGGTGACATCAGCTATTTTTCGGCGACTTTCGGCCGATTTCGGCCACAATCCCAGACTTCCGCGGCCGTTTTTGGGCGTATTTTCTACACGGGTTTCTCCTTATTGTGGGCTTGGTGGACTCTCACCTAATGGACTTTGAAGACTAGACCTAATTTTAGAAGTTGGAGAAAAGCTATAAAAGGGAGGTCTTCTATAACATATATATCTTTTGCTTGGAATTTTTGGGGAGAGCCGTTTTGTTTACGCTTCTAGGGTTTGGTTTTGTTCTTCTTCTTCCTTGTTTTATTATTGAATATTGATGATGATGAACTCCATATCTATGAGTAGCTAAACATCTTATTGGTTATGGGATAAAAGTTGATTTCTCAACATGCTTTTGATTCAATGAATTAGTTTTGTCTCGATAATTATTGTTTGTGATTCACAATTAATAGTGTTATAAGATTTGAAAACTTGTTAGGTTGAGTCCGGAATCAATCAGATTTGTGTTCATCTCTAGAGCTATATTAGGGTTTTCAATACGAAAAAGTTGTTTATCCACGATTCTAAGTAGCATAATTGTGGTTAGTGCTTGTAGTGATACATCATATTAGTCACAAGTGAATCATAACTTTTGTTAAAACGTCTAGTGCTTTTACACATTCGTTTGCATTGATGAGTCTTATTCCATAAATCTTAATGCTTTTAGGGAGTTAAACTTAATTGTGCTTTTACACTTTAGGTTGCTTTATTGAAGAATTCACATATGCATCTTTTAATGTGGTTGTGATGAAAACGAGGAATTAACGGGTTATACTTGCGATCAAGATATCCTAGGACTTTTAATAAATACGAGATTAAAATACCAATTCTAATCATTGATGAAAATACATGTTTGTGAATGATACTATCCCTTGACCAATATCTTCTCCTTATTGATTTCTCAAATTATTTACTTTGCTTTCAACTATTTTTATTTCTTAAACAACAAACATACCTTGGGTTACTTTAGAAACTGAAATTTACATAACAACAAACGCCTCTCTGTGGATACGAACTCTTCCTTACCTTGTGCTTCATTTAAATTTAGTGCGTAAGAAAGTGAAATTATTTTTGACGGATTGACACACGATCAAATTTTGGCGCCGTATGCCTCCCCGGCAACGGCGCCAAAATTTGATCGTGTGTCAATCCGTCAAAAATAATTTCACTTTCTTACGCACTAAATTTAAATGAAGCACAAGGTAAGGAAGAGTTCGTATCCACAGAGAGGCGTTTGTTGTTATGTAAATTTCGATTTCTAAGGTAACCAAGGGGGGATGTTTGTTGTTTAAGAAATAAAAGTAGTTGAAAGCAAAGTAAATAATTTGAGAAATCAATAAGGAGGAGATATTGGTCACGGGATGATATCATTCACAAACATGTATTTTCATCAATGATTAGAATTGGTATTTTAATCTCGTATTTATTAAAAGTCCTAGGATATCTTGATCGCAAGTATAACCCGTTAATTCCCTGTTTTCATCACAACCACATTAAAAGATCCATATGTGAATTCTTCGTCGAAAGCAACCTAAAGTGTAAAAGCACAATTAAGTTTAACTCCCTAAGAGCATTAAGTTTTATGGAATAAGACTCATCAATGCAAACGAATGTGTAAAAGCACTAGACGTTTTTAACAAAAGTTATGATTCACTTGTGACTAATAGGATGTATCACTACAAGCACTAACCACAATTATGCTACTTAGAATCGTGGATAAACAACTTTTTCGTATTGAAAACCCTAATATAGCTCTAGAGATGAACACAAATCGGATTGATTCCGACTCAACCTAACAAGTTTTCAAATCTTATAACACTATTAATTGTGAATCACAAACAATAATTACCGAGACAAAACTAATTCATTGAATCAAAAGCATGTTGAGAAATCAACTTTTATCCCATAACCAATAAGATGTTTAGCTACTCATAGCTATGGAGTTCATCATCATCAATATTCAATAATAAAACAAGGAAGAAGAAGAACAAAACCAAACCCTAGAAGCGTAAACAAAACGGCTCTCCCAAAAGAATTCCAAGCCAAAGATATCATAAGTTGTAGAAGACCTTCCCTTTATAACTTTCTCCAACTTCTAAAATTAGGTCTAGTCTTCAAAGTCCATTAGGTGAAAATCCACCAAGCCCACAAGGATGAGAAACCCGTGTAGAAAATACGCCCAAAAACTGATCGCCGAAGTCTGGATTGTGGCTTAAATCGGCCGGAAAGTCGCCGGAAAACAGCCCCGGTGACCGGCAAAGTCCGCCCGGTCACCGGTCAACGGATCGGATCGGGTCGGGTCAACGGGTGAGTCGGATCGGGTCAAACCGGGTTGGGTCAGCTCGGATTCAGACCGAGTCAAAGTGAGTCGACTCAGGTTCAAAGATCTAACTAGCTTCTTACTCACCGGATGAGCCGAGTGGCCAAGGCCTTTGCCATATTGCCGTGGGCCATTGCACAAGCTTGCACTTGTGATGCACAATCCTTGTGCATCCAGCCATCATGGCCATGTACCCTTCACAGCTTGCAACTCCATTTCTGCAGCTCTCACATTCTTCACTGCACATTGCAACTCAAACCTGACTTCACTGCTCCTGTGGAGCCATCTCAGGTCACAGCCAGAACTCAACCAAATCCACCCCGGTTCAGCTCAACTCCGCTGCTCATAACCACTGCCAACATTGTAGCTCCACCCGCAAGCCTCGCACTTCCGCCATCACCGCACACAACACTCATTTCTTCAAGACTCCCCGAGAGCTATACCACCAGGCCTGCAATTCCTTCAGTCAAGCCCAGCTACAATGCCACCAGTCTGTAAGTCTGTAGCTTTTACTTCATCCATCTCAGGCTACCATGTTAGTTCCAGCTGCAGCACTATTTCCATCAAAACCTTCCTTTGGCAAAAACCACCAATACCAGCTCAGCTCTATTCTCCCTGAAACACAATCAAAACCTGCAAAGAATCACAAGTAACCACAGCTCATCTGCTGAGCCACACTCCAGTCACCTGCAAATCTCAGCCATACATCACATAAAACTGATAGCCAAGTTAGCACTTCTCACAATGGCTGTTTTCACGGAACAAACTCCTTCCAAATTTAAGATAATTTGCGCCCAAATCTCCATATCCTGTAGCCTTCTAGGTCTAGCCCTATCTGATGCCATACAACCCCTGTACTGAGCCATCGAGCCATCTCCACCAAACCTCACTGAACCTAATGAAGACTCATTCTAGTGCCTGACTTCAAACACCAACAACACCACCATTTCAGCCTGCCACAGCCTTTGAATCCCACCACTGCTCTACTCTGCCATTTCCCAAGGATCAGCATCAAATTTCTCTTGCTCAACACAGTCCAATCAACACCTTCTTGCATCACCTGAGCTGCAACTTCAGAGCAGCACCAGCCCTATCAACACAACTCAGCCAGGGAGCACTCCATTACCACCATCATTTTCCATTTAGACAACAGCTACAACCAGCTTCAACACCAAAGCCAAACTCACTCAGACTCAACATCCTAACTCAATTGCAGCACCAAATCCCCCACTGTTCTTTTTCCAGTAACTCCACATTCAAGGCTACCAGCAGCAGCACAATCTCATATCTCAGTCCTCTGGCCAGCACTGCAAATAAATCATTCCCAGCCATAGAAGCAACACCACTCAGCCATCTACCCAAGCCACCAGATTCAAATCATTACTCCAATCCAGAAACCCATCTCGATCTGAAATTGAGCAACATCTTACATCGACTTCAATCGAGAGCATCTACACAGAAAGAAACCTGCAGAACCCCTAACTCTGAATCAACTCAATCAATTACTTTCAACGGCAGCAAACCCCATCTCAAATTTCTTCATTATCTTCCTTGCACTACAGAGAACTCAGATCTCTTCTTCCATTGACGGTATCAACTTCATTCTGTAACCAAATCGGTTTTGCAGCAAACCAAATTATGATCAAAATTTGATCGTGTGTCAATCCGTCAAAAATAATTTCACTTTCTTACGCACTAAATTTAAATGAAGCACAAGGTAAGGAAGAGTTCGTATCCACAGAGAGGCGTTTGTTGTTATGTAAATTTCAGTTTCTAAAGTAACCCAAGGTATGTTTGTTGTTTAAGAAATAAAAATAGTTGAAAGCAAAGTAAATAATTTGAGAAATCAATAAGGAGAAGATATTGGTCAAGGGATAGTATCATTCACAAACATCTATTTTCATCAATGATTAGAATTGGTATTTTAATCTCGTATTTATTAAAAGTCCTAGGATATCTTGATCGCAAGTATAACCCGTTAATTCCCTGTTTTCATCACAACCACATTAAAAGATGCATATGTGAATTCTTCGTCGAAAGCAACCTAAAGTGTAAAAGCACAATTAAGTTTAACTCCCTAAAAGCATTAAGATTTATGGAATAAGACTCATCAATGCAAACGAATGTGTAAAAGCACTAGACGTTTTAACAAAAGTTATGATTCACTTGTGACTAATAGGATGTATCACTACAAGCACTAACCACAATTATGCTACTTAGAATCAGGGATAAACAACTTTTTCGTATTGAAAACCCTAATATAGCTCTAGAGATGAACACAAATCGGATTGATTCCGGACTCAACCTAACAAGTTTTCAAATCTTATAACACTATTAATTGTGAATCACAAACAATAATTACTGAGACAAAACTAATTCATTGAATCAAAAGCATGTTGAGAAATCAACTTTTATCCCATAACCAATAAGATGTTTAGCTACTCATAGCTATGGAGTTCATCATCATCAATATTCAATAATAAAACAAGGAAGAAGAAGAACAAAACCAAACCCTAGAAGCGTAAACAAAACGGCTCTCCCCAAAAATTCCAAGCAAAAGATATATATGTTATAGAAGACCTCCCTTTTATAGCTTTTCTCCAACTTCTAAAATTAGGTCTAGTCTTCAAAGTCCATTAGGTGAGAGTCCACCAAGCCCACAATAAGGAGAAACCCGTGTAGAAAATACGCCCCAAAAACGGTCGCCGGAAGTCTGGGATTGTGGCCGGAAATCGGCCGGAAAGTCGCCGGAAAATAGCCCCGGTGACCGGCAAAGTCCGCCCGGTCACCGGTCAACGAGTCAGGACTGGCGGGTCAATGAGTCAACTCGGGTCGGGTTGCTGAGTCAAACCGGGTCTGTTCAGCCGAGTTGTGTGAGTCAGGGTCTGTCAGATGAGTCAGGTGGAGTCAGGTTCTGCCTTGGCTGATTTAACTTAGCCAGGCCAGGCCATTGCACAGGCCATACTCTGCAGCACAATCATTGTGCTTCAGCAGCAACCATCAGGCCATGACTGCACCAGCCATGATGGCTACAGCTTCAGCTCCTGTCACAGCTCACATTGCTTCTCATCTTTCCCTGACCTGGCCATTTGCAAACACACTCTGCAATGTTATTACCACCACAAATACCACCACCATCTTCTCTTCAATTGCCAACCTGATCCCTTGGCTCAGTTACAAGACCACCACTGCAACTCACTTAGCACAGCAACTCAACCATCTCCCATAGCTACTTCATTTCAGCGCAGCCTTGCTCCTCAGCCGTCTCCATTATCATCTCCAACATCAGCTGCTTCCCATCAGCTCAAGTTTACAGCAAGTCATACAGCCCTGTAATCTTAATAACTCTGCACTGGTTCACAACAGCACCAAGACAGCAACACTAGCTGCTTTTCCTTGCTGACTGGTTCCACACAAACAAAGATTTCCATCGGCTTCTGACTTATCATTACCGGCCTCAGTTCTCAACAGCACCATCTACATCAGTTAAACCATCACTTGACACCACCAACACAACCCCATCCTGCCTGAACCAAGCTAACACCATCCACTACAAAGCTCAGGCTTTTAAGCGCCAGCACCACCAACATCTCAAGCCAACAGCATTGAACCCAATCCATCTTGTTCTGCTGCAATTACATCACACAAATCTCCTAGCACCAGCTTCCAATTAATAAACCAGGCAATACCTCCTACAGCTGCACTGGACCACCTGTCTGAACCCATTCCTTTGAGCCATCTCTGCAATGTAGCTCAGGCCATTGCAATCTTCACAAGCCACTTCAGCTGGAACATTCATTTCCATCCACTCTGCCTAAGCTTCAACAGCATCAACACCATTTACAAGCCCAGGCCAGCACCACCTACTAAAAATCCCCTGAGTTCAACACCACAGGCAAACCTCCCTGTTAACCACCAGCTCTGGCCTGAATTGGTCCAGAACAAGCTATAACAATAACTCCAAGTATAACCCATTTTGTTACAATTCCAGAGAAACCCAAACTTCAATCCTTTCCCTGCAATTTCATGACACAACCAACCCTAATCTATTATCTCAATCCATCAGTCATCTTCTTCCACCAGCACCATTCAATAGCAAATGTTCTTCCATTTCAGATCCCCACAAGCCATGCCTGAATTCATCTTCAAAACGTCATCCCTGTAACCACATCTCAAATCCCATCTTCATCGACAGACTAACAATCACAAAACCCATTCTTCTGACCTCACAGAGATCCCCAATTCAAAGAGTCCCACTTCAAATCATCCACAACAACCCTTTCCTAACCTCTGTGAATCAATTACTTAATCTTACAGTAAACCCTAGCTTCTGATTCATAATCTCCATTTCTACATCACTTCATTATAATCATCATCTCTGCCAGAATCAATCCCATGAGCTCAACCAGACATTCTGTGACGACCATCAGCATCAATTACTCTTTACTTCCCCCTGCTCATCCATTTCTCTTCTTCATTCTCGAGTTTTAGACAAAAGATAAGTGAAAGAATTGTTTCATCTGAGTTTTAGGTGTTGACACTGATGAGAAGAAATAAATTCTCACCCAAATTTAGGTTGGCTGTAAGAAATGAGAGAGGATACCACCACCCAGGTCAGGCAGATAAGGGGTACCCAGCTGGTAGCCCCTTAACATTTGCTGGCTATCATTTAACACTCCTCCTAATAGAGTTGCCCCTTATCCTTGGGTCAGCTCTATGTATCACTTGCCTGTGAGATGACAATTTCGCCCTTTTGTTCAAATTGGGTAATTTCTCCTTCTTTTCCTCCATGCGACTCCATTGCACCTATAGAACTCAAAAGCACGCGTAAAGTACATAATTCACAAGAAAAATAGCAAAGAAAGCATAAACTCTATAAAGTAAATACGGTGTATTCTACACCTATCAGATTCCCCCACACTTAGACTTTGCTAGTCCTCGAGCAAATCAAACAAAACAATAAAATACAACAACTCCGTGTCGTCGAGGCAACGGTCACTTTTAGCATAAATAACAAGCCTTTAAACCCCTAGGTGTCCCTAGTGGACGAGTTATAGTCTCGTGAGGGTTTACTAGAGATTTACCCACAAAACCTATATTACCAACTTACTAGTTCTCCGTAATGATAGTATCCAACGCGCTAAGAAGACATAGAGATTCTGCACACTAGTCATAAGAAGTTAGACACATAAATGAACACAATCTCATTCTTAAAAGTTGAGAGAGAGATAACCATCCCTTCTCGACTAAAATTCGGGTTCGGAGTGATCAAAAGTCTCGACTCTGCCTCACAAGAAAGGGTTTTATGATATTGCTCTCAATAATAAACAGCTCTTTATGGGTCACACATGTGTCCAGGTTGGAATGAAGAGAGAATCCTGCGACACATTGAATGGTAGGAAGGCTTAACCCTCCGAAAGTTTTGAAAACCCACATCTTTTATATATTTTTGAAAACCCATTTTCTGACGATCTCTTCGAAAGGAAATCAACCATTTAACGAAGGTGGGAATATGCTTACTTACCTCGTTATCCGTTCGGCGTGCAGCTAGCACCACTCTCACAGCATCCATAGAAACGTCTTTGGTCTTCTATCGGTGTCTTCATCTTCGTCTTCGGTCTTCAACTCTTGATGATAACTCTCGAACTTCTTAGAATCTTGACAATATGACTCTTTCCCTCAAATTTCTTGTCGCTTGAAACTTCATTATAAATATTCCTTCTTTCCATAGGCTTTATTGAATATACAAAACCAAAAACAAACTATACAAACCCAATTTTTTTTTTTTTTTTTTTTTTTTTTTTTTTTTTTTTTTTTTTAAATAACAAATAAAAATAAAACAAAATAAAAACGTTTTTCTCTTTTCTCTTTTTTTTTTTTTTTTTTTTTTTTTAATATTTTCGTTTTTTTTTTTTTTTTTCTTTTTCAATTTCAATTTTTTTTTTTTTTTTTTTTTTTGAGACAAGAGAAAATAAAATACAAAAATAAAAATGTAAGTACATTGCCATGGTATAAGTACTTTACCGCTTGAATCTTCACAACTTATATGTCTTGATATCATAAACTTCTCGAATTCTCATCCTTAATAATTTCCGCTCTTGTACTATAATCTTCAACTTATAAAAATTCTGCCCCTGTTTTGTTGCTTTACTCAAATCTGAAATCTGCCCATTTCTGTACCGTTGCTTGTAAACCTCGAACGTATTCAACTTTCCTTCGAATTTGTGATGCTCCTCTTGTTGATGATGATGGTGTTTCTATGGACCTGTTGGTGTAGAGAGATAAGGTGGATGGTGCTAACTGCGAACAAGATCACAAGTGGAATGTAAGTTAGCAATTCGATGTCACCAACATGGTTGATAAAAATAGCACTCAAGAGATCAAAATAGTGCTTCTATGGTGGGAAATTGGACAACTCACCATTCTGCCCGGAATTTACGTACGGTGACACACACTCAAAAAGCACAAATTTAGACAGGTACAAAGAATTGAAGGTCGGTGCCTCACATTATGTAACATGGGTAGTCTCCACTATAGGGGATCACTATTCTAATACCGAATTCAGCCTGCACCTTATTTGCCACTGGCATGGTTAAATCCAACTTTAACTCTCATACAATTAAGAAACCCGATCATGTTCTCTGTCATCTCTAAGTTCAGTCACTATTGTGAGATTCTCGATGTAATCTTAGCGACATGTATACTATGTGACTCTAAACTAACCACAAGTTGGAGTTTTCTTATTCACTAGTTCACAAAAAAGTTGAAAAATTTGCAAAAACTTACAACATAAACCACTCCCCCACACTTAAACTTTACATTGTCCTCAATGTAAATTGAATCGTCCAAAGTAAGTCAAGGTGGGAAATCCTAATAAGAAATCAGCAAAAACAAAGGAAAAACAAAACAAGAAAAACTAAAAACAAGAAAAGAAATAAATACAAGACAAGAAATACTCATCCTTTGGGTTGCCTCCCAATTAGCGCTTGGTTTAAAGTCGTCAGCCCGACTATCTCCTTGCTTTCTATGACTCCTCCAGAGGGAGCACATCCACAAAGTTAACTCCTTCCACCACTTCGGAAGTGAAGTTCTCATAATATGGTTTCAACCGGTGCCCATTAACTTTAAGTTCTTTCCCCGTAGCTATGCTACGAATTTCCACTGCACCATGAGAAAACACATTAGTAACAATAAAAGGTCCGATCCATCGTGACCTTAATTTACCCTAAATAAATGCAAGCGAGAATTAAACAAAAGCACTTTCTGCCCTATGCAAAATTGTTTTCTAGAAATCATGTTATCATGGAATGCTTTCGTCTTTTCTTTGTAAATCCGTGAACTTTCAAATGCATCATTGCGGAGCTCCTCTAGCTCTTGGAGTTGTAACTTCCTTTGCTTTCCAGCCCCATCCATCTCCATGTTGCATTGTTTAATAGCCCAAAACGCCTTATGCTCAATTTCCACGGGTAAGTGACAAGGTTTACCATACACAAGCCTAAAAGGAGACATTCCAATAGGTGTTTTATATGCGGTTCTATACGCCCACAAAGCATCATTATGCTCAATACCCTTGATATCGGCAATTGTCCATCCTATGGCCGTCTTGTACTTCCTTAGCACCCTTAGAAGTTTTTGCTCATGTAAATCATTAAGCTCATTAGAAACAATCACAGGTAACTCTTCATTATCACCCAAGTACAAGTACTTAAGGTGGTCGGGAAGAGGTTTCAATTCTAACTTTGGAGATTTAATAATTGAAGGTACAAGCTTTTCATCACTGCATGGTAAAGAAATAAAAGAGATATTATGAGTTTTCGGGCATTCTTGTAGTGAATTAAGATCACCAAGAGCTTCCTTGACTTCATTACCACACTCTACACCATTATCTATGGATGTAGTTAACACGGTTTCCAAAGCATCATCACCGTTTAATTCAAACATTTGTTGTGCCAATGAATCCATAACATCAATGGAGAAACAAGAGTGGACATCGCTAGGATATCGCATCGTCTCGAAAATGTTGAAACGTATTGTTTCTCCATCAAACTCCATAGTTAGCGTTCCCTTATCCACATCAATTATGGTTTTCGCCGTTTTCATGAAGGGACGCCCAAGAAGCAATGGAAGAGACGAGTCCGGAGCACCTTCATCCATCTCTAACACACAAAAGTCCGCTGGAAATACAAGTTGATTAACTTGCACAAGAACATCCTCAACAATACCCATTGGGTAGACATTAGATCGATCGGCTAATTGCAATACAATTTCCGCCTTTTTGAGAGGACCAAGATCAAGTAAATTATACATTGACGCCGGCATAACATTAACGGATGCGCCTAAATCCAACATAGCTTTGTTAAAAGTTTTGTTACCAATTGTGACGGGAATGTCAAAACTACCCGGATCCTTGCACTTTAGTGGGAGTTTGTGTTGTAAGATTGCCGAGGCATTCTCCCCCACACTAAGCACTTCATTACCTTTGAGCCTTTGTTTGTTGGTACACAAGTCCTTCAACACCTTTGCATACTTTGGAACTTGCTTGATAGCATCAATGAGTGGTATGTTCACATGGATCTTTTTGAGAACGTCTAAAATCTCCTTTTCTAATTCCGCCTTCTTAGAACTTGCAAATCTGCGAGGAAAAGGTAGAGGAGGAACATAAGTAGAAACCGGAGTTTTAGCGTTAGAAATAGGTACCTCAGAAGTTTGGGGAGAATCCTCGACTTTCTCCTCCAAAACAGGTTCCTTTGGTGTCTCCACCTTGCCCGAATCAGTAACTTCGGGTTGCACAAGTTGTGTACCGCTCCTCAATGTAATAGCATTGACACCCTCTTTTGGGTTAATAGGTTGAGAAGGAAGTCTCCCACTATTTTGTGCCTTCAAATTGTTGATATCAACCGCCATGGAGCCCATTTGTGTTTGCAACTCCTTAATAGCACTCTTAGTCTCTTGTTGACTTTCCTTGAACATGGTGGAAATGCCTTGCATAAAAGTTTGAAGCTTTGCATCAATATCAGCACCTTGAGTTTGCATTGATTGTTGTGCTGGAGGTTGCTGAAATTGTTGTCTCGGCTGGAATTGTTGTTGTTGAGGTTGAAATCCACTTGAAGAGTTGAAGGTAGGTTGTTGAACCGCACCTTGCTTGTTGGCATAGCTAAAATTGGGGTGATCTCTCCATCCCGGATTGTAAGTGTTTGAGTAGGGATCATACCGTCTTGGTTGATTTGGAAAGATCGCATTAGCTTGCTCGTCTTCATAAGATTGAGGAGAAGTTGGTATAACCGCGGATGCAACTTGTTGCAACATTGCTGTCATGTTACCCATTTGTTGACGAAGTTCCTCCACCTCGCTTACTTCACTCACCCTTCTTAGAATCACATCCGAACCACGACTCAGAAATTGTTGTGAGTTCGCTGCCATGTTTTCAATCAACTCTCTAGCTTGAGCCACCGTCTTGCTAACTAGTGCACCACCACCCGCAGCGTCAATAAGATTCCTATCACTTGATTGAAGTCCTTCATAGAAGTATTGGATGATCATAGCATCACTAAATTGGTGGTGAGGGCAGCTTGCAACCAATCTCTTGTATCGTTCCCAACATTCATATAAGGATTCTCCCACGTTTTGCTTCATCCCACAAATTTCTTTGCGAATTTGAGTAGCCTTGGATGCAGGAAAATATCTCTCCAAAAAGAGTTTCTTCAACCCATTCCATGTTGTGACACTTCCGGGAGGTAAATAGTACAACCAATCCTTAGCACTATCCATTAAAGAGAAACGGAAAACCTTCAACATTGCACCATCCGCCTCAACATTTGCTGGAAGCATAGCCGTGACAATGGTGTGGAAGTCCAAAAGATGTTTGTTAGGATCTTCATTCACCATGCCATGGAATTTTGGTAATTCTCTAAGCAACCCCGGCTTAATCTCAAAAGTAGAGTTCGTTTGAATACACCCCTGTTGTGTATCAAGCCTATGAGAAGCTAAGTCCTTGAGTGAAAGATTTGCATCACCCATTTCTTCTTCTTCACGTTGTTGGAAAATCTCTTCTCCTACTTCCTCCTCGTGCTCGTCCGTTGTGGCTTTACTTGGTTGGAGTATTGTGCCGCGTCTAGTAGCTATCCCGCACCTTGGATAATTCCAATCCTTAGAAGCCAGAGATTATGCACCTGCAAACAATTCTCGCAAACAAGTGAGAAACAAGACAAGAAACGAAAAGCAAAGATAAAATCAGAAATTGTAAAAAGAAACTAAAAACTTAATAACAAGCCGTATGCCTCCCCGACAACGGCGCCAAAATTTGATCGTGTGTCAATCCGTCAAAAATAATTTCACTTTCTTACGCACTAAATTTAAATGAAGCACAAGGTAAGGAAGAGTTCGTATCCACAGAGAGGCGTTTGTTGTTATGTAAATTTCAGTTTCTAAAGTAACCAAGGGGGGATGTTTGTTGTTTAAGAAATAAAAGTAGTTGAAAGCAAAGTAAATAATTTGAGAAATCAATAAGGAGGAGATATTGGTCACGGGATGATATCATTCACAAACATGTATTTTCATCAATGATTAGAATTGGTATTTTAATCTCGTATTTATTAAAAGTCCTGGGATATCTTGATCGCAAGTATAACCCGTTAATTCCCTGTTTTCATCACAACCACATTAAAAGATGCATATGTGAATTCTTCGTCGAAAGCAACCTAAAGTGTAAAAGCACAATTAAGTTTAACTCCCTAAGAGCATTAAGTTTTATGGAATAAGACTCATCAATGCAAACGAATGTGTAAAAGCACTAGACGTTTTAACAAAAGTTATGATTCACTTGTGACTAATAGGATGTATCACTACAAGCACTAACCACAATTATGCTACTTAGAATCAGGGATAAACAACTTTTTCGTATTGAAAACCCTAATATAGCTCTAGAGATGAACACAAATCGGATTGATTAGGACTCAACCTAACAAGTTTTCAAATCTTATAACACTATTAATTGTGAATCACAAACAATAATTACTGAGACAAAACTAATTCATTGAATCAAAAGCATGTTGAGAAATCAACTTTTATCCCATAACCAATAAGATGTTTAGCTACTCATAGCTATGGAGTTCATCATCATCAATATTCAATAATAAAACAAGGAAGAAGAAGAACAAAACCAAACCCTAGAAGCGTAAACAAAACGGCTCTCCCAAAAGAATTCCAAGCCAAAGATATCATAAGTTGTAGAAGACCTTCCCTTTTATAACTTTCTCCAACTTCTAAAATTAGGTCTAGTCTTCAAAGTCCATTAGGTGAAAATCCACCAAGCCCACAAGGATGAGAAACCCGTGTAGAAAATACGCCCCAAAAACGGTCGCCGGAAGTCTGGGATTGTGGCCGGAAATCGACCGGAAAGTCGCCGGAAAACAGCCCCGGTGACCGGCAAAGTCCGCCCGGTCACCGGTCAACGGATCGGATCGGGTCAGGTCAACGGGTGAGTCGGATCGGGTCAAACCGGGTTGGGTCAGCTCGGATTCAGACCGAGTCAAAGTGAGTCAGACCGGTTCAGCATCTAACTAGCTTCTTACTCAGCTGGATGAGCTGAGTGGCCAAGGCCTTTGCCATATTGCCAGGCCATTGCACAGGCTTGCACTTGTGATGCACAATCCTTGTGCATCCAGCCATCATGGCCATGTACCCTTCACAGTTGCAACTCCATTTCTGCAGCTCTCACATTCTCCACTGCATATTGCAACTCAAACCTGACTTCTTTGCCCTGTGGCTCCATCTCAGGTCACAGCCAGAACTCAACCAAATCCACCCCAGTTCAGCTCAACCTGCTGCTCATAACCCAGCCAACATTGTAGCTCCACCTGCAAGCCTGCAATTCTGCCATCAGCTGCACACAACAGCTCATTTCTTCAGCACTTCCCCCTGAGCTATACCACCAGGCCTGCAATTCCTTCAGTCAAGCCCAGCTACAATGCCACCAGTCTGTAAGTCTGTAGCTTTTACTTCATCCATCTCAGGCTACCATGTTAGTTCCAGCTGCAGCACTATTTCCATCAAAACCTTCCTTTGGCAAAAACCACCAATACCAGCTCAGCTCTATTCTCCCTGAAACACAATCAAAACTGCAGCAATCACAAGTAACCACAGCTCATCTGCTGAGCCACACTCCAGTCACCTGCAAATCTCAGCCATACATCACATAAAACTGATAGCCAAGTTAGCACTTCTCTGGCTGTTTTCACAGCAACAAACTCCTTCCAAATTTAAGATAATTTGCGCCCAAATCTCCATATCCTGTAGCCTTCTAGGTCTAGCCCTATCTGATGCCATACAACCCCTGTACTGAGCCATCGAGCCATCTCCACCAAACCTCACTGAACCTAATGAAGACTCATTCTAGTGCCTGACTTCAAACACCAACAACACCACCATTTCATCCCCGCCACACCTTTGAATCCCACCACTTTTGCTCTACTCTGCCATTTCCCAAGGATCAGCATCAAATTTCTCTTGCTCAACACAGTCCAATCAACACCTTCTTGCATCACCCGAGTGCAACTTCCGAGCAGCACCAGCCCTATCAACACAACTCAGCCAGGGAGCACTCCATTACCACCATCATTTTCCATTTAGACAACAGCTACAACCAGCTTCAACACCAAAGCCAAACTCACTCAGACTCAACATCCTAACTCAATTGCAGCACCAAATCCCCCACTGTTCTTTTGCCAGTAACTCCACATTCAAGGCTACCAGCAGCAGCACAATCTCATATCTCAGTCCTCTGGCCAGCACTGCAAATAAATCATTCCCAGCCATAGAAGCAACACCACTCGGCCATCTACCCAAGCCACCAGATTCAAATCATTACTCCAATCCAGAAACCCATCTCGATCTGAAATTGAGCAACATCTTACATCGACTTCAATCGAGAGCATCTACACAGAAAGAAACCTGCAGAACCCCTAACTCTGAATCAACTCAATCAATTACTTTCAACGGCAGCAAACCCCATCTCAAATTTCTTCATTATCTTCCTTGCACCACAGAGAACTCAGATCTCTTCTTCCATTGACGGCATCAACTTCATTCTGTAACCAAATCGGTTTTGCAGCAAACCCTAACCTCGACTGAACCTGGATTCTCATCTCAGTTCACTCCTCCTCGAATTCGAGTCAATCATCATCGCTGCCTCTCCCTGGGAACTCAATCTCGATCTCTCCTGAGCTCATTCTCAACACAACAGCCTCTCTTCATGCACAAACCCAAAATCAAATTAACTTCACTCAACACCATTAATGGCTACAGCTTCACCATCATTTCACCATTTTTCAGACAGCAGCCTCTCTTCATCACACTCGGTTTCAATTCAGGTGAAAATGGTGAATGAGAGGAATTTCTCTCAATTTAGGTCATAATTAGGGTAGGGTTTATGCAGTGACACCTCATGTTATAAGGGCTATCCTGATTGGCAGCCCCTTAGCCTCAGCTGGTCTGCGTCTAAAATTCCTCCAAATGAAGTTACCCCTTAACCTTGATTGAGCTCCAGATAGCACGTGCCTGTGAAATGACACTCTTGCCCTTTTGCTCCAATTGGGATGATTTCCGCTTCTTTTCCTCCGTGCGACTCCATTGCATCTATAGAACTCAAAAGCACGCGTAAAGTACATAATTCACAAGAAAAATAGCAAAGAAAGTATAAAATCTATAAAGTAAATACGGTGTATTCTACACCTATCAGGTACTGCATTGTGGTGTGGTAAAGTGATGGGTAATGACGCCTCACTAACCAAATAACTCCTGACCAGGGTTGTATAACCAAGCTGGTGAAGTTGAACGGATGAGATGATGTTTGAGACACTCATCTGCGACCGTTAATGAATACTAGGGTTTTTGAAGAGGTGCGCAAGCATCATTCTTGACTTGGTCGAAACCAAGCATGGGAAGGGCTTTGGAGAGGACCGACCGGTCATGCATGTTGATGGCATGCCGGTGTACACGTCCATGTCTCACTTTCCCAAGAAGGCGCGATCTAGGCCACTCAAATTGACCGGCACGGTTGAGTGGTTGAAATCGGTTTGCGGCGAAATTTCTTACCGCAAAGGAGTTGATAACCGTGTGATATTCCCGCACGCGTTCCAAGACAACCGTCCTTGGTCGGTCTTGGTCGATCACTCCAGCGTGTAGGTGGTAGGTTGATGTTCACACCTATACCGGATTATCCCATGAAAACGTGATCTAAGCCATTCAAATCATCCGGTGAAGTTGAGCGGTCGAGATCAATTTACAATTTGGGAAGTGTAACCACGCATGTTTGGGCGGGCGTTTTGGATTAGCCGGGCATGATATGCCTTGGCCGACCGCATGAGGAGATAGATGGGCCCACGGTGATCATGCTGGTATGACCGGCCCTTGCTTAATTTAATCTGTGACCCTCCATTCGTGCCGGAGAAGATGGACGCGCGTGATGGCTTGAAACCCTAATTTTGGCTTTCAAAGCCGTGCGCCTCTTCTTGTTTGGGTGACGATTTTGTCACGGCCAAACATTGTTGGCCTTGACCGATTGGTCAAGTGTGTAGGCGGTCTCACGGTGATCGTGTTGACATGCTCTGGGCCCTTTGAGTCTACATCTAGACCCTCCATCTATACCTGCGAAGATGGATGGTTGAGACTACTTTGCAACATATGTAATATGCCGCAAACCCTAATTTAGGGTTTTCCGTCATATGCTTGGTATGAACGGTTTTCTTTTGGCAAGCTAAGGCCAATGGCCGACCATGCGGGGTCAGCCGTGGGTATTCCATACCTGCTTGGGGGTGATGGAAATTGATCTGGGGTCATCCAATCATGCTTACGGAGTTGGATGATTGCGATCAGATCATATCCGGAGACTGATACAGTCAAGTCCGGATGCTCAATCGGGCTAGTATAACACACCGAGAGGGGCTCAATCGGGCTAGTATAACACACCGAGAGGGCTCAATCGGGCTAGTATAACACAGAGGGCTCGAGCTAATCACACCGAGAATCGGCTGTACGGGTATTTCGTACATGGTTTCATTATAGTGCTTGGAGGTTCGTGTTACTCCTACGAGTAACACTCGGTCATCATGCCACACCGATAATGAGTACGGGAAATACAAGGCGATATGAAATTCACGAGAATGGGACTTTGTTGCTACAAGTTCCATTCTTGGTGAATCAAGTGAGGAGTATCCAACACTTATAGATGGCTTTATCTTTTATAAGATGTCAGTAGCATGATTTTCTCTGGTTTTTACAAATATAACCTTAAACGAAAATCCACCATCAACATTAAGTCCCCCGCCTAGCACATAATGGTTACACTATTGTGTGGTAGGCATGAGATGGTGACGATTAAAGATAAAACTTATGAGGCAAAGTTAGATGTTACCCGGGAGGGACGGGTCATCCCGTCCTTGGAGTATGTCACGTTCAAAAGGCATATAGGAGAGTGTTTCCCTAGTATGATGTCGGCCTTGCCTGCTTCGATCGACCTTGCTATGCCTGCTTCGGTCGAGGGGCTATTGCGCCTGCTTCACTCGATCGTGGGGTTGTGCCTAATCGACGGATCTTGCACTGCCGTTCGTGGGGCTCATCTGCGCTGCTTGATCGAATGTGGGCTTGTTGTGTCTGCTTGATTGAAAGTGAGTCTCACCCACATACGCCTGATAGACTTGAAACTTGTACCGGTCTTGAAACTTGTACCGGTCTTGAAATCAACACCAGACTAAAATTTGTACCGGACTAAAATTTGTACCGGACTAAAATTTGTACCGGACTAAAATTTGTACCGGACTTGAATGGTGTTTGGACCGGCCATTGTGTGCTCCGATGTGAGTTGTGTCTTGCCGTGTGACTACATCTCTCCTGTATTTTCATACAAGTTCTAACTCATGTCTTTTATTTCATTGTGGAAGAAAAGAATCCCGTTGAGATGTCTTCGGAGATAATCTTTGGTGCCAAGTCGGGAGGTGTTGGCGACTTCAAGGATATGCCGAACATTGATGATGAGTTGTTCACCGCGCCTTTTCAACTATATGAAAATATCCGTTCCACCGAATAGCCCTCCTCCTATCGACTTCAGGGTTTTTCATCCTCCGCTGGGTCCTCATGAAGGATGGATGAGACGTATGTTGAGCAATGAGTACATCAAAGATAACTTGACCGGAGCGCAGATTATTGATGCAACTTGAGTGTTGAAACGTCTCGAGAGGATGTTAAAGTGGTTTCTGATGCGACCGTTGAGGTGGGTCCCGGAGAGAGTGTTGAAGAAGGATTCTGAAGTGAACGTGGGTCTCGGAGAGAGCGTTGCGGAGGCTCTTGAATAGACCATTGAAGCAGCCTGGCCGGAGGGAGCGTTGAAGTGGCTTCCTCTTCAATTCGATTACCCTTGCGAATCCATGATTCTTGACTGACCATCTTTCTCATGTTGAAGAAGTCCTTGACTGACGGTGAAGGAACTTCATGCTGAGCCTCAGTCCCCAAGCGTGGTTTACATGGTTTGTCCGTAGTGGTTGTTGTCGAGCCAGGTATGGAATACCTTGGACGTTGTTTCATCATTGTGGGATTCGTGCACGTGGTACTGGAGTTGGAGTTTGATGGACGCGCATGATGTTGTATCTTGGTGGTTTTCCTCTTGCTACTTCAAGGAACTGCTTACATGTATAATGAATGTTGTATCGCCTGTTGGTGAGATATATGCCCCTACAAACATTATGAGGCTCTTCCGGCAGGCCTGGTTCTTTCTATCAGGGCATATGTTGTTGTAGATGAGCGTTCAACAGCTCCATAGGATGACCAAAAGCGCGGATTCTCCAATATAGCGTGATAGACATGTACCGCTGTCTGATAAAGTGACTTACCCGGATCTTGTTCGACCACTGTCTGATAGAGTAACTCGCCCGGATATCTCTCGATATGACGGTTGGACATCGTTATCTTCTTGAGGCTTCTCCCTTGAGGTATCGGCTCCAGTGGAAGATTACCGTCATAGAGCGGTTATACGTTGAACCGGCACTCTTTAAACCAAATGGCAGCATGGTATAATAAAAATTTCCGAGAGGAGTTCGAAAAGATATCTTACTTGCATCATGCTCGTACATCCTTATCTGCTTGTAGCCGCTACATCCATCCATGGAGGAGAACATGCCGTGTCCGCTGGTTGTATCTATTAACATGTCGATGTTAGGCGAGAGGAGGATCGTTTTGGAGCAAAGACTGTTCAAGTCTCTCGAAGTCTATGCAGCACCTGATCTATCTATTTTCCTCATGTATGAACTACAACTTATTTAACCGACTTAGATACAGGTATGACATGTATATGATGGGTGACCAATTTTCATCCGGCATTTCTTCATATCTCCAAGCAAATATGTCCTGGTACTCTTTGAGAAGTTGCACGAGCTTCGTGCGTTTATCCGTACACAAGGTTGAGCTGATGGAGATAGGCCTAGGAGATTCCTCAACGATTTCAATTTCATCGGTTGTAGAGTTGGTGCCATCTTGCAGTGTTGTGGAGCATCTAGCACTTGCTCTTGTGGTTCGTTGCTGTTGTAGCATTCCATTAGGTGGAGAGACTGGGTATGTCTCCTCTGCGATGATAATGGCAATCTTGGTATACCGTTTTCCTTTCTGGTCACGACTCGCCATAAAAGTTCGTTCCCTCCTCGTGTGAACGTGGGTTGTGGCTTCACAAGTATGGAGAAGAATTCTTCGTCAAGCAAAGATGCATCGTGGGTACTAGCCCTCAATGATGCAAGTCGGTCTTCTTCCGACCGACGCCCACATGGGGAGTGGGATGCAACGAACTTGTCCGATTCTTTCCACGGAGATTCTCCCGTATGTGCTGGTTTGGTTTCCCTCGAAGTCCGTCATTGTGATAGGCTTCCGTGCGACCTTGCCCAGGAGAGCCTTGGATGTCCTTGAGAATCTTGAGAGTAATGAAGACGATCTGTGTAGATAAGGGTCGTCTTGAACTCAATCCTTGATGCGTGCGGTGACATGTAGGTCACGGTCGTGACCTTCCTTGGTTGATAGCAGCAAAACGTCTCCGCGCCTGATTCTTCGAGAGATGTGAAAGTTTGCATAAACTTTCCACTAGAGAAACCGCTTCCCGATCCACCTACCTCGGTTCATAGTGAAACTATTGACTTGAGGAAGATCGTTGTGAGGATCCGGTCCCAGTGTAGGAGCCTCCATGACAGGACCGTGGAACCCAGTGAAACTATTGATTCGAGGAAGATCGTTGTGAGGATCGGTCCCCAGTGTAGGAGCCTCCATGACAGACCGCTCATATCGATGTCGCTTCTTTGATCGGGTCCATGTAGGTCCGTGCCATTGAAGTACCTTCTCCTATGCGTTGAATTCATTCCTTGTTGGCTCCAGGGCTGTTGCGGGTCATGTGGAAATCGATCGGTTAATGTCTTAAGAAAAGTGAGTACCTCTTTCCGAGTTGCGGCCATATCCGTTTGAGTCTTGACAAGAACTTCACCTTTTCCATCAAGTCTGCAATAATGGGAGATGGTCCTCCTCTCGCCCCTCCGGTTCCTCGTCCTGATGAAGGAGTGGAAGTTGTTGCTCTGGTGACTACCGGAGGTGTTACACTTGATGAGATGCCAGGACTTGCAGCCTGCTCTGGGTCCGTGATGGGAGGTGTTGTAATATCACCTTTGAGTGATCGAATTGAACGTTCCCATCCTCTCGTATTCACGTGTTACTTGATTGATCTCTCCTTCCTCAAGCGTTTCTTCACGGCTTCCGACAAGGGTCTTGAGATGTAAATCTTCCGGCGGATCCGTAAGCGCAGGCTCCATTTCTTTATCCTAGACGTTGTAGTACTCCTGACAAGTCCTCTCCTCTGTGGAGTTGCCTCGGTTCTTCATTGTTGACTGGACCATGTTCTTCATCTTTCCTGAGTCTCCTGCGGGCTCTTTTTTCCTCTCCACCGGTAAAGGTGTGACTCCTGGCTAAGGATTCAGCGTTTCTTGCACTGCCTGAGTAGATGCACGCCGACCTTTCTTGTAATTGTGATGTTATATCATTCTAAAGGCGGAATGTTTCGCTCTACCTTCTGGTGATACCGGCTTGATTTGCCAAGACATCCTCCGGCATTCTAACTATACTTCCCATGATATCTGAACCACCTGTTGTTTCACGGATACATTGCGAGATGGAAACCGAAAAATTGAGAATTCAATTTTGTGCAACCGAGAGATCAACCTCCCACCGGTGTGGTCGCCAATTGTTTATGGGTGAAAACTACTCTGGGGAGAATTTGGTAATTTGGGGTGTGGATGAGGAATGAATTTAAACCTTTAAACAAATGCACTTTGCGCGGTGAGTGCTTGTAGATTCGAGAGATCAATGCATGTGCAAGTCCGGCCTAAACCAAGAAATGGCCGTTCCGGACTTGTTTCGGTCACAAAGTGAAGGAGATGGGGTTGATCTTAGGGAGGGAAGCGAAGAAGGTGTTGAGATTGTGAAGGTGTTGGCTTGCTTATGACTTGTAACGAAAAGATGAGCAGGCTTGCGGTTGATGCAAGCGGGCTCGGGTGTTTGAATACGATTTGTATTAACACTTGGTTTTCCGTCTCGTCTGAACTTGTGTTGTTGTTTGAAATAGGGCGGAGAACCTATTTATACAAGTCATTGAGCCTCATTCACGTCTCTCGTGGGAAGTGGAGGAAGTGGAGTGATGGAGTAGTGGAGTTGTGCGTCGACCGTCTTGCTCACTTCTCCTGTTCATCTCTAACCGTCCATGACTTCCTAACACGTTCTTGTGATGGCGCGTTGCACGCCGCACGCCGTAAACCGCCGACCAATACCCCAGTATGTATCCCCCGGTTTGTGACATGATTGATGTCCGGAATGTACGGATCGTGGATCCACGAAAGATAGCATGTAATCTTTGAATTGAATAATCACAATTCGGAAAGTCGATCTTGTGAAGTATCGTGTGTATTTTATGCAGTATGCATTGCATTGTGGTGTGGTAAAGTGATGGGTAATGACGCCTCACTAACCAAATAACTCCCTGACCCGAGGTTGTATAACCAAGTCGGGTGAAGTTGAACGGATGAGATGATGTTTGAGACACTCATCTCATGACCGTTAATGAATACTAGGGTTTTTGAAGAGGTGCGCAAGCATCATTCTTGACTTGGTCGAAACCAAGCATGGGAAGGGCTTTGGAGAGGACCGACCGGTCATGCATGTTGATGGCATGCCGGTGTACACGTCCATGTCTCACTTTCCCAAGAAGGCGCGATCTAGGCCACTCAAATTGACCTACATGTTGAGTGGTTGAGATCGATTTGCGGCAGAAATTTCTTACCGCAAAGGAGTTGATAACGCGTGATATTCCCGCACGCGTTCCAAGACAACCGTCCTTGGTCGGTCTTGGTCGATCACTCCGAGCGTGTAGGTGGTAGGTTGATGTTCACACCTATACTGATTATCCCATGAAAACGTGATCTAAGCCATTCAAATCATCCGGTGAAGTTGAGCGGTCGAGATCAATTTACAATTTGGGAAGTGTAACCACGCATGTTTGGGCGTGCGTTTTGGATTAGCCGGGCATGATATGCCTTGGACGACCGCATGAGGAGATAGATGGGCCCACGGTGATCATCTTTGGTATGACCGGCCCTTGCTTAATTTAATCTGTGACCCTCCATTCGTGCGAGAAGATGGACGCGCGTGATGGCTTGAAACCCTAATTTTGGCTTTCAAAGCCGTGCGCCTCTTCTTGTTTGGGTGACGATTTTGTCACGGCCAAACATTGTTGGCCTTGACCGATTGGTCAAGTGTGTAGGCGGTCTCACGGTGATCGTGTTGACATGCTCTGGGCCCTTTGAGTCTACATCTAGACCCTCCATCTATACCTGCGAAGATGGATGGTTGAGACTACTTTGCAACATATGTAATATGCCGCAAACCCTAATTTAGGGTTTTCCGTCATATGCTTGGTATGAACGGTTTTCTTTTGGCAAGCTAAGGCGATGGCCGACCATGCGGGTCGGCCGTGTGTATTCCATACCTGCTTGGGGGTGATGGAAATTGATCCGGGGTCATCCAATCATGCTTACGGAGTTGGATGACTGCGATCGGATCATATCCTGGAGATCGATACTGTCAAGTCCCGGATGCTCAATCGGGCTAGTATAACACACCGAGAGGGCTCAATCGGGCTAGTATAACACACCGAGAGGGGCTCAATCGGGCTAGTATAACACACCGAGAGGGCTCGGGCTAGTATAACACACCGAGAATCAGCCTGTACGGGTATTTCGTACATGGTTTCATTATAGTGCTTGGAGGTTCGTGTTACTCTATACGAGTAACACTCAGTCATCATGCCACACTGATAATGAGTACAGGAAATACAAGGCTGATATGAAATTCACAGAATGGGACTGTTGCTACAAGTTCCATTCTTGGTGAATCAAGTGAGGGAGTATCCAACACTTATAGATGGCTTTATCTTTTATAAGATGTCAGCGCATGATTTTCTCTGGTTTTTACAAATATAACCTTAAACGAAAATCCACCATCAACACCAGTATCTCCTTCTGGCGAAAAAATTGATATTGAGAATTGAACTTCTCTTGTAATTTTACTTCTTGCATTGTTACTTCTTTATGTACTTCATTCACTTTTGAGATGTATTTACTCGTTTATTATTCTTCTTTCTTGCATGGAAGACAATCTTTGATGTTTAACAATTCCCATCTTGTTTTCCATTATCTTTTTTGCGATGAAAGATCTCCGTCATCTACATTCAAACTGTTTATGTGAATTTTTTCATTGCGACAAGATCGCAGGACGTCCTTACATTTTCATGTGATGACCCATTGATCTTGCCTTATCATTTCTCTTGTGTGGTCTTATTTTGCCTTCCTAGTTAAAGGTCTTATTTTGCCACCTCTCATTATTGCGACAAAATCGCAGGACGTCTTTACACTTTCATGTAATGACCCATTGATCTTGTCTTATCATTTCTTTAGTATTATTGCCTCTGCAGGATATTTTTCTTGCGACAATATGACAGGCCTAAATATCCTTGCGATCATAAATCCCCATGACATTGCCGTCTTTGCGACGAAATCGCAGGACGTCCTTACATTTGCATGTAAGGACCCATTGATCTCGTCTTATCTACTCTTTTGTATTTTTGCCTCTTCAGGATTGTTGCATAAATATGACAAGCCTTGATACTCCCGTGAGTAAGAAGCCTCATGACATTTACGTCTTTTTTGACACTATCAGCTCCCTAATGGAGGGTGCCGCCCTTATCTTCCCCCTGGTTGCCCCTTCAAGGAGGCGTACTTCAGCCATACAAGGCTAGCTCCTCCCATCCGGTCTTAACAACAACCGGTTGTTTTTTGCACCTCTTATCCCTTTTTTCCTATAGGGCTTATGGTTACGAGACTGCACCCTAAGTGGAGTTTTCTTCGGGCCGAGTGCAGCATAAGCCGAGACTTGCCAAGAATGGCCGAGACAATTCAAATGCCCCAGGCACCCTTGGCTCAACCGTGTACCTCGGCGCCTTGGTCAAATGATGACTCCTTAGAAGAGACCCCCTGTCGTCCAATCTAAGTCACTAGCTTAGATTGAAAATCCAAGGTACCTCTCCTGGATGGGTTTTATTACCCCCAATCTCCATGACTCGGAGTTCCGGGGGCGGTGTAACCTTTTCCCCGAGCCACGTTACAAATACCCCTTACATGACGTACTTTAGGTACTTTGCCTCTTCGAAATTTTATTCGCGAACTAGGGTGTACGCCATGAAGGTTCGTCCCATTACGAGTATTTTGTCAATTTTGCTTTATATGTAATAGGTACCCCTACTATGATGCACTTTAGGTTCTTTTGCCTCTTGCGAAATTGTGTTCGCGAACTAGGGTGTACGCCATAGTAAATTCGCCACTTTCTGATTATTTTGTTGATTCTTCTATATATGTAAGCTCTTTTGTAATTTCTGCCGATCTTTGATAATTTTTTGTCGTTTTTACGTGCAAAATATTCGCATGTTTTTCGAGAATAAAAATGAAATATTTAATTCTTATTGCCTCAATCATGTACCATTCCGCGATGATCTACTTCTTCACCATAATTTTTATGGGTAATATCTCTTTAAGTATAGCCTATTCCATGGTTTATCAAGTCTGTGTCCCACATCTCTACCCTAAGGGTCCATCAATCTATATGCCCCCCTGTTCTACTATCTCCTTGATGATATAAGGTCCATCCCATTTTTTTGCAAGCTTTCCACCACTTTCTCGCTGATATATCGGTGTTTCTCAGACCAAATCGCATGGTTAAAATTCACGTGGTTTAACTCGTTTATTATATTCTCGGGCTAATCTTCGCTGGTAATTTTCCATATCTTTGCAAAGCCCTTTCTCTTTTTTCTTCTAATTCATCCAATTTAGTTAGAATAATACCCGCACTAAGATTTCTCTCCCAAGCTTCTCTCTTTGTTGTTGGGATAACAATTTCCGTTGGTAGCACAACCTCAACCCCATATGTTAAACAGAAAGGTGACATTCCCGTGGCTTCTACTTTGGTTGTGTTGTAAGCCCATCCGCATTATGTACCTGTTAGCACCATGCTTTATTGTACCCTTCTAATTTCTTCTTCAATATATCTACGATTGTCTTATTTGTTGCTTATGCCTGCCCTTTTGCCTGAGGGTATAATGGGGTTGACTTTCTACATTTTATCTTAAATGCATTTAGTAACAATTATATATTTTGTCCTTCGAACCCATTCCCATTATCGGATACCAATTGTCTTTGAATTCCAAATCGCATATGATATTCTCAAATATGAATGTAAAAATATCTTTGTCGCGAATGTGTTGTACTGCCTTTACTTCTGCCCATTTTGTGAAATAGTCCGTAGCGATAATCAGAAATCTTCTTTGTCCAGACCCTGGTAAAAACGGTCCAACAATATCTAAACCCCATTTCCCAAAGGGCCACGTATATCAAGACGTTGCGAAGATGTTGAAGGCATGTATTTTCTTTCCTTGCCTTTGGCAGTCTTCGCAACGTCTTGATATACATTTCGCATCTTCATGCATATATGGCCAGTAATAGCCTTGTATTTTCGCTCTGTATGCCAAAGATCTTCCGCCGCTATGATTGCCAGCATCCCCACTATGTAACATCTTTAACACTGCTTCTCCTTCTTCTCGTGTCAAACACCTGAGTGAAGGTCCATTAAAAGATCTCCTAGTATAATATCCCATCTCTTAGTTCATAATTTGTAGCACGGCTTTTTAATTTGTGCGCCTCCAGTCTATTTCTCGGTGTTTCTCCTCTCATCAAATATGCATGAAGTTCGGCTCTCCAATCTTCAATAACAGGTGTTTGCTCCCCATCTTCTATGATCATCACGTCTACCTCTCCTTCTTCTTCCTTATTGATTGACGGTGATAAAGTGTCTGTATCTTTATGCATCTCGCAGTTGGATCCGTCGTCATACTTGAGATAAAAGCAAAAGCATCTGCGAGTCTATTATCTTTTCTTGATATGTGTCTCCATTTTATTTTGGGATTTTCGCGACAGCTTCTCCAACAAGTTTCTTGTATTTCTTTAAAGATGGTTCATTTGTAGTGTATTCTCCTTTTATTTGTCGAATGACTAGCTGCGAGTCACCGGTGATTCTCACATTTTCCAACTGCATTTCTATTACGAATTTCAAAGCATGTATTATAGCTTCATATTCCGTTTCATTATTGGTGGATGTAAACTCCAGTCTGAAGGAAAAAGCCATTTTAGTGCCCTCTGGCGAAATCAAAACAATTCAGCCCGTTACCTTCTCCATTTGATGATCCATCTACCAACACTTCCTATATATCTCGGCTCTGTCGAGGTCCTTTGGTTTCCATATTCTTCTTCTATATCCATCATTTCTTCCACTCGCTTCATCATCTTCTAAAGGAAATTCTGCCAAAAATTCCACGACAACTTGTGATTTGGGTGAAGATAGTACTTCGTACTGATTTTGAAGTGTCCTATTTGTGCATTCCATCTCTCAACTCCTCGCTGATCTTTTTGAATTCTTCATTACTGATTCAATGGGTACCTTTGTCAATACCTTTACTGTATGTGCTTGAAAATATATGCGAAGTTTGAATGCTGCATAAACTAGCGCCAAAATTAACTTTTCGATTTTTGAATAATTTTTCTCCGCGGCATTGAAGGTTTTACTGATGTATTAGATTGGTTTCTCAATTCCTGCATCTACTCGCAACAACACAGCACTTAATGCGTGTGATGTTGTCGCAAGATATAGTAATAGTTCTTTTCCTGGTTCTGCTTTTTGCAAAATAGATATATTCATCAGATAATATTTTATTCCTTGCAGGGCTTTCTCGCATTCATCCGTCCATTTAAATTTTGTCCCCTTTTTTGAGTATGTTGAAAAAGTGTTTGCATTTATCTAATGATCGCGAAACAAACCTCCCTAGTGAAGCTAAGAGTCCGTTTAGCTTCTGTACATCTTTTATTGTTGCTGGAGTTGGCATGTCGCGAACTGCTTGCACCTTCGCCGGATCAACTTGTATACCCTCTTTTGATACAATGTAGCCTAAAAATTTCCCTGACGCAACCCCAAAAATACACTTCTCTGGATTTACTTTGATGTTAAACTGTCTCATTTGTTCAAAAATTTCTCTCGGATCTTGGACATGATCTTTTGCTTCTTTATTTTTTATTAACATGTCATCCACATACACCTCTAGTGTCTTATGTATCCAATTCGCAAACACTTTCTCTACCATTCTTTGGTATGTTGCTCCAGCATTTCGCAAACCAAATGGCATTTTTGTATAACAATATAATCCTCTTGGGGCGAAAAAAGCAGTGTGTTCTTGATCTTCTTCAGCGAGAGGGATTTGATTATATCCTTTGTATCCATCTAAAGAAGATATTCTATCATTCCCTGCTGCCGATTCTACCAATTGTGGGATATCTGGTAATGGAAAACTATCTTTTGGGCAAGCTTTATTTAGATCAGTGAAATCTATACAGATTCTTATCCCTTTATTCTTCTTTGGAACTACTACCATGTTTGCTATCCACTCCGGATATTTTGCTTGTCTTATAATTCCTGCATCAAGTATCTTCTGTAACTCTTCTTCTATTTGAGGATGATATGTTGTTGCGATTTTTCTGATTCTTTGTTTGAATGGCCTTACATTTTTATCAATCTTCAATTTATGACATGCCACAGACGGATCTATTCCCTTGGTATCTCATCCATATCCCATGTGAAAATGTCTTTATATTCTCTCAAATGGATTAGACAATGTTCTTTCTTCCTCATCCTCCTCCATCTTAGTTCCAATTTTTAGTATTTTGGGTGCTTCTTTGGTCCCAACATTCACTTCCTTTGTTGGTTAACAAACCCCGCCTTTCGCGTTAATCGGGCCTCGGAGTTCTCGTATAGGTGTCGGTTCTTTTATCTCCTTCGCAGGTCCATTCCCTTCTTCCGAAATTTCGCCAGGTATGCCTTTTCCTTCCTCTGCTTTTATCATGTAAATTCTAAATTCTTTTTCTTTCTTTGCTTCCTTCGCCATTTTCCTGCGATTTTTCCTCTTTTCCGCACGTCCTTCATATTGCTTCACTTCAATTTGATAACATAATCTCGCTTTATCCACATCTCCTCTAATTTCACCAATCCCACTTGGTATAGGAAATTTAATTCGTTGATGTAATGTCGACGCTACAGCTTTAATCGCATGTATCCATGGTCTTCCCAACAACATGTTGTATGGTGATTCCATATCCACTACCGAGAATATTACTCGTGTTTCGATTTCTCCTAGTAAAATTCGCAACTCTATTTCTCCTTTTGGTTTCGTTCTGAGATTTGCTAAAGCCATGAATATGATAAGTTGAAGGAGACATTTCTTTATTTTTGTACCCCATTTCTTTATATGTATGGTAGAACATTACATCCACCGAACTCCCCGTATCCACCAAAGTTCTCGTTTATTGTCCATTCTTCCATAATTTTTGCCGTGTTCACCTTTTATTTATGCGTAGTTATTGTGATTACCAAAGGAGATGTGTGTCCCAAATTTTCTTTTGGTATTTCTGCTGCTGTAAATGTAATTTTCTGTTTTTCCCAATCTCTCAAAGGTGATTTCTTCTCAACTGCTACAATTTTCTTTCCTTCAAAGTCCCGTTTATGTATTCTCCCTCTGACGTTCTCATGGAATTCATTGATCATTGTTTTTGTGATCTATTTACACTCCAACCTTTTGTTAGATTTCTCTATTTTTATTGATTTATCCACTTGTTTTATCATTTTCTTGATTTGAACAACCTTGATAACAATCTTCAATCTTTTCCTTCAATCATTCCCTGTTTCTAGCGCCATTATGTAGTTGCAGGAAATCCCACACTACACCCCTCACAAGAATTCACACAATCAAATCATTTTAAGATGAACAATTATAAGTTTATTGATCAAATTTCAGAAATATTACAAGATGAACAGGAGATAAACCAAAGAATTACAACCACTCTAAACTTTCTTTCTCTTAATGACTTGCTCAACACTCGAAAAAGATCTCTTTTCTTCGTAAGCCTATTCGGCTCTTTATATAGGACATTACATAGTAGATGACAGCTAAGTTGTCCTTTATTTTCGGGTATGTCTTGCGAAGTCTCGCAAATGTACAAATGTCAAATCTCGCGACACTCCTTGATCTCGCTACATCTTCACATCTTTCTCGTGTTTTGGCTGTGCCATCTACATTGCGTTGTTTTTACTTCTGTCCGCGATGTCTTCGCAAGGTGTCATTTATGGATTCCGCGAGAATCTTGGTGTCGCGATATTCTGATCCTACAGCTCTGATGATGGAGTGTCCGCCAAATTTTCTGTATCAGAACTTTCTTCGTTAGGGAGATGTGCAACCAAAAGCTTTGTCAGTAATCATTTTTTCACCATGGATCCACGCTTGTCTGAAGAACATGTCATATCCTGGATCTTCCCTGATTATGTGAAACTTGGTTTCTGTCCAGGTTGAACTTATGTTCACTTTGAGAGTGATGTAGCCATAAGTATTTTCGAGCGTTCCTTCAAGGTCTCTGATTGGGATGGGATCACGAGTAGCTTCTTGTCGAGTGATACCTGCGGCTCTGAGGGTTTTCAAAGGGAGTGATGTTGATGGCGGTGTCAGCATCGATCAACATTCTTTCAAATTCATTTCCTCCGAGATGGACTCATCATAAACAGTCCCCAGTCGTGCATCTCTTGTCTGTGGATGAAGGTTCAAGGAGTATTTCGGGGATGGACAGTCGTCGACACAATGTAATTCGGTCTTGTGAACATGTCTTTCCTTTGTGCCTTAGACAGATAGAGCAATTTCACGAGATATACTCGATCAACGATTGAATCGCTTTTTGACCGGTTGTTCGAGAGTGTAAAGGTTTACTCCTTCAGTCCCCAGTTGAAGCTATTTTGGATCAACCTTCTCTTTGAAGATGTGCTTCAAAATATTGAAGTTACTCGTTGGATGATTGATGAATCTATAAAGGTGACAGTACATGGGATTCTCCATTAATTCTTCAGTTGGCTCTCTCTGATGAAAAACAATTTGATTGCATCATCTTGAACCCATACTTCTAGTAACTCGATCACTTCTTCAGTGGGAAGAGGGAAGTTTGAGTCCCCGTTTGATCATTTCCCCGTTCCTTGATGCCGGGTCGAGGTTTGTGCAAGATTGGTTATCCTTTCTTTGCGCTTTCGGAGGAGCTTGGGATGTTGGAGAAGCGTTCTTATGTGGCTGCGCTTGGCTTTTCTCTTGATCCCTTAAGCAACATTCATGGAAGGTTGGAGATTGTACTGCTTGTTGATCAAGCGCCTGGCACTGCCTCGAGTTTCTCGCGGTTCCTCGACTTTCGTAGCTTTTGTTCTTTCTAGTAAGGCCGGAGCAAGAGTTGCTGATCACTTGGACGCTACGTGAAGTTCTGAGAAAGTCCGAATCGGAGATTTTCCAAGTAAAGCTCAGTAGATCGGGATCATTCCATTGATGCACAAGTCTACAAGTTCTTTGCTTTGTGACATTTGGATCATGACAGATCCCAGGGCTTGAACTCGAACCTTTTCACATAATCATTAGGATGTTCATTGCTCCTTTGAAACATCCTTCCAAGATCGTAGAGGGTGATTTGCTCTTGTTTATGGTGGATTTTCATTTAAGGCTAAAATTGTAAAAGCCAAAATTATACGCTGACATCCTGCAAAGGATAAAGCCACTGATAAGTGATGAATACTTCACCACTTTACTAATTCACCTAAAATGGAGCATGTAGCAACAATCCCATGAATTTATAGCATTATCAATTAATGCATGACCAGCCTTATATTTCATGTGTTGTTCCCGTTGAACTCTCATTATTGGTGCGGCATGACGACTGAGTGTTGCTCTCAGCAGAGTAACACGAATCTCCAAGTGTCACTAATGAGGCATGCACAAATACCCAGACAAGGCTACAACTCTCGGTGTGTTATACTAGCCCGATTGAGCATACATCTCTCGGTGTGTTATACTAGCCCGATCGAGCATCTGGACTGTCCATGTCAGTCTCAGGAATAATCACGACCACGCAAGCCCGCATGATTTAACCACCTAGACGATCATCGGCAGGAGCGGACTACCACCTTAATGACCACCCCGCGGGCCCGTTTATGCCCCCTGATCGGTCGAATGCATACCACGCCTCCCAAATAACAACCGAACACCAGCCTAAAGTAGGATGGTTAGACCGGTGGAGTAGCTTGGAAAAGCTTGTGCGCACAAGACCGCCAACGGAAGTCTCAAAACCAGCCAAAGGCCGTCCAACTTCACCGGCATGATTGGACGGCGTGGATTATCCCATGACCGGTCGGACAAGCTTGTCCCCGCACACCGACGGGCCCCCTCTCTACCGCTGGTCGACCATCTCCCGACCTAGCCATAGAGCAACGTGTGTTTTCCCAAAGTATGGCCGCTTAATGCTTAAAGGGTCGCAGGAAATTCCACTAAGGTCTCAAATTAATCATGACCATCCAACTTCACCAGCATGTTTGGATGGCTTAGATCAGGCCTATGACCGTCAGTCAGGTATCACCATGTTCACCACCGACCCAATGTGGGCCCCACATGGTCGGCCTCCCAAAGGAGGAGCATAGCTCACCAAACCGTTAGGTTGAAGTCGTGTACACACGCACCATCCAAAACCCTAATTAGGATTTGCGGCATATTACATGTGTCGTTAATCGATCACGAGCTTCCATCTTCGCAAGCATATATGGAGGGTGTAGATGTATATTCAAAGGGTCCTAAGCATGTCAACACGATTACCGTGGGGCCCGTCTACACGCCCGACCAATCGTCCAAGACCGACCATGGCTAGACGCCTCGATTTGTGCGCCCAAACTAGGCATGGTCGCGCGGTCCCCGATTCCTTTGCGGCAACGGATTTCTGCCGCAAACCGATCTCAACCACTCGACTTTGTCAGACAAATTGAATGGCCTAGATTATATCTTCATGGGGTAATGAGGTATGGACGTGTACACCGGCAAGTTGTCTACACGCATGCCCGGTCGGTCCTTCCTAATACACTTCCCATGCTTGGTTTCGACCAAGCTGAAGAGTGATGCTTGCGCACCTCTTCAAGACCCTAAACTTCATCAACGGTTGCAGATGAGCGTCACAGATCATCTCATCCGTCCAACTATACCTGATTGGTTAATAAGCCCTGGTTAGGATTTAAGCATCCAATGAGGCATCCCCATGATCACCATCCGCCACTCTTCCACATAGAGTAATCGGTCAAAGTACGGCTCGCCCATGCACCTCCAAACGATCACTCGAAGATGGTTGGACATGATGTCGTTTTTAAGACGCTTGATCGTGACTTACTCCGTTAAGCCTTAAAACATGTGATGTTTCACACATGTTGAATATATTCAATGCATTGCATGCATAGAATACACGATATTTCATAAATGTCGGTTTCCCAAATAACTTAGTCATTTAATCCAAAGATCACATGCTACTTTCCGTGGGTCCCACGATCCACACATTCGAGACATCAAACGTGTCACAAACCGGGGATACATACTGGGGTATTGGTCCTGGCGGTTTATAGCGTACATCGCACAATGCGCCATCACAAGAACGTGTTAGGAAATCATGGACGGTTAGTGATGACGGGAAAAGTGGGCAAGACCGGTCGTGTGACACTAACACACAACTCCACTACTCCATCACTCCACTTCCTCCACTTCCCATGAGAGACGTGGGTTAGGCTTAATGACTTGTATAAATAGGTTCTCCTCCATATTTCCAAAGATACGAGGACAAGACAGAAAACCAAGTGTTGATACAATCGTATTCAAACACTGAATCGATAGCTTACATCCCGCAAGACAGTTCAGCTTTCTCGATACAAGTCATAAAACAGCCAACACCTCCACAATCTCAACACCTTCTTCGCTTCACTCCCAAGATCAACCCCATCTCCTTCACTTTGTGACCGAAGCAAGTCTGGAACGGCCATTTCTTAGTTTAGGCCGAGTTATGCAGTTGATTTCTCTCGAATCACAAGCACTCCTGCAAGGCATTTGTTTAGGTTTAGATTCATTTCTCATCCACACACCCCAAATTACCAAAACCGGCAGAAATAGTTTTCACCCATAAACAATTGGCGACCACAGTAGGAGGTTAATCTCTCGGTTGTAAAGTCAATTTCTTCAATACCATTCGATCGGTTTCAAGATGGTTGGTCTTAGGACCGCCTCAACGGCCTCAAATCCTGGTGATTCCTCCAACGGAGATATCCCTCCTCCCGGCGGCGCACTGACGCATAATCGGGAGACTCCCAACGTTGAGTGAACTAGTGCGTGTACAGGAGATTCACACGAAAAACATGGAGCTAATCAAGGAAGCAATAAATGGCATACTTGATCTCCTCGCCAAGATCACATCGGAGATGAGCGTTCCGGAGACTTCTACACTGGGACCTGGTCCCTCTCAAATCAACATCTTCACTATGAACCGGAGACCGGTGGATTAGGAAGCGATCTCTAGTGGAGAGTTTGTGTGAACTTTTACACCTCTCGAAGAATCGGCGGGCGGTGACATTTGCCGCAATTAACCCGGGAATAGCCCTCGGACGTACACCGGCTCCTTCACATCCGAAGTCCTAAACGCATCGAAACATCTGAAATAATGTTACATTTACAGAGGATGACATGATGACGGAGGAAGGTCACAACCGGCCCTCTACATGTTACCGCACGCATCAAGCGTTGAGTTCAAGAGAGCGCTTATCGACACGGGAGCATCTTCGAATGTGATTACTCTCAAGACTCTCGGACAGCCAAGGTTCGCCATGCAAGATCATACTAGCAGCCTACCATAATGATTGACTTTGAAGGAAACCCCGAGACCAGACATATGGGTACGTCAATCAATTTATCGGTAGGGCCCATTCAGTCAAAAGTGAAATTTGAAGTCATAGAGAAGGAGCCGGACTATCATATGATACTAAGGAGACCGTGGCTTCATGATAATAGGGTCGTCCCTTCAACGTATCATCAGTGCCTGAAGACTATGCTGAATAAGGAAGTCGTCCGTATTCCTGCATCATTGTCTCCTTACGTACCAATATGCGGGGTGGAACTGTTCGAGCCAAGGGAAGCTCCGCGGGAGGATCAGACAAAGTCTTGTGCACCCCACTACCCACGTGGCGTCGATCCAGGAGGAGGACCAACTTGCATCGAGGGCTATCCACCCATGACGCACTTTGTGCGACCAGGCACTCTTCTTTATCCGGTGAAGCCGCAACCCACGCCCACACCAAGAGGGAACAAGCTTTGAAGGCAAGCCGTGATCGTAGGGGAAAACGATATACCGACGTCAGCTTGTTGCAACTAGCGGGGAGATCGGTACCGGTCTCTCCGCCCGGTTGAGTGCTTCAAGAACGACGAGCCACAAGAGGAAGTATTGGATGCTCACAGCCTACTAGATGGCACTAACTCCACAACTGAAGAGCTCGAGATTGTTAACATTGGGAATGAAGAATCTTCCGGGCTTTGTCTCTATCGATTCGACTTTGTCCACCGGACGAACTCGCGAATCTTGTCCAACTTCTCAAAGAGTATCAAGATGTATTTGCTTGGACATATGAGGAAATGCCTGGTCTAAATGAAAAATTGGTCACCCATCATCTACATGTCGCACTGATCCAAGCCGATCAAAATTGATCTCCAAGGAAATTCGATACCTAACCGAAGAGCAAATCAAGACCAAAATTCAAGTTGCTAACTCGCCGCTTCATCAAACCTATTCATCATCCGACCTGAATTAGCCAACGTAGTTCGATAAAAAATAAAAACCGACGTATTGGTCTTTGCGTGGATTTCGAGACTTGAACAAGTGCTGCCCCAAGGACGACTTTCCTCTGCCCAACATCGACATGTTAGTGGACGCCACCAGTGGACACATCATGTTCTCCTTCATGGATGGTTACAGTGGCTACAATCAGATAAGGATGTATGAGCATGATGCAAGTAAGACGGCCTTTCGAACCCCTCTTGGAAATTTCTACTATACTTTGTTATGCCATTCGGTTTAAAGAACGCTGATTATAACGTATCAACGCGCTATGACGGCAATTTTCCACGATATGATGCATAAACAAATAGAAGACTACGTAGATGATATTGTGGTCAAATCAAGAGCTCAAGCAGACCACACAGGAGTCTTACGACAAGTGTTCGATAGATGTCGTGAATACAAATTGAAGATGAATCCTGAAATGCGCTTTCGGTGTCTCTTCGGGCAAATTTCTAGGATTCCAAGTGACCGCAGAAGGGATCAAGGTGCATCCGTCCAAGACTCAAGCCATCCTCACGATGCCACCACCACGAACCAGTGAAAGAACTCCAAAGCTTCATGGGCAAAGTGAACTACATTCGACGTTTTATACCCGTCTGGCCCAAACTTGTTGCCTCATTCACCCCAATGTTGAAGAAGGAAGCAAGCTTCGTTTGGACCGCAACTCAACATGAAGCATTCCGAAAGATTCATCTCCCGCCATCATGAAGTCTCCCGTCCCAAGGGAAGCCGCTTTGTCTCTACACCGCCTTCGCCGACACCGCCGTCCAGGCCTTGCTAGCTCAAGAAGACGATGAGGGAATCGAACGTCCCATATACTACTTGCTCGAATATTAAGAGATGTTTGAACTCGGATATCCTAAGGCGGAGAAAGCATATTTAGCTCTAATCCATTGTATTCGGGTTCGGACATTACTGATGTCCAATAAGGTGGTACTCATATCTAAATCTGACCCTGCGAAGTTCCTACTTTCAAAACCGGTCCTGATGGGAAGGGCGGCCAAGTGGCTTCTCCAAATGTCAGAGTTAGACATAACATGTGCATCACCTAGAGCTATCAAGGGGCAAGCAGTCGCAGACTTACTAGCATAATTCCCGGGAAGGCACTACGGGACTACGCGAGAACTTCCCGAGAATTTCCACATCTCCATTGTCGAAGAAGAAGTGTGGTTGTTGTATTTTGACGGCTCCGCCACTCCTAGCAGTAACACTAGAGGGGCAGGCGTAGTCTTAGTATCTTCAACTGGGGAAGTATTCTCAAACTCCTTCAAGCTGGACTTCCAATGTACCAACAATTCAGCAGAATATGAAGCCTTCCTCATAGGGTTGTCAATAGCCAAGCAAGAAGGAGTCACGCGCCTGGAGATAGAAGGTGATTCCAAGCTACTGGTGAATCAGATGAATGGAGTATATGCATTGAGGGAAGTAACGCTAGCTCTATACCGATCAGAAGCACAAAGATTACTAAACTACTTTGCTGATGCAACCATAACCCATGTTGGTCGCAGCATCAACAAACACGCTGATTGTCTAGCAACACTGGCGTCTAAATTGAAGTTTGAAGGATTAGAAGAAACCCTGACAATAAAGAGGAGAACCATAGAATCGACATGGCTGTCACAATATAAAGACACCGAGATTTGCGACTGGCGAACTCCAATCATTCGAGAGCTCAAATAGCTCACTTTCCCAAGGAAAGGTCAATCTCGAAACCCTGCAAAACTTCTTCATGCTTCATGGTATGTTATATCATCGAAACCCCGGACGGTTCCCTATCAAGATGCTTGGGATGATGAAGCATAGCTGCAGCCTAACCGCGTTCACAACGAAATTTGTGGACAATCACCGGTGGTAACGCTTTATCGACGACTTCAACGCCCGGGCTATGCGGCGTAGATGAAGACTCGATCCCGACCTTGAAGTCATGCTCGGGTTGTCAAGTGCCACCACATCAATTGGAGGTTTTTAGTGAGCCACGCTGGGACTCGGAGAGAGTCGTACATTAGCTATCTCATGACGGCAACTCTTGCTAGCCAAAAGGATGCCGTCAAGATAAAGCAAAAGGCCAAGCGATTCTTGTTTGACGAAGGGATCCATATCGCAAGAGCCGGAGGTGATATGTTGCAGTGCCGGGCTGGGGTAGAAATCCCGGTTATCTTTGAAGGAAATGCACGAAGGGGAACATCAAGGAAGAGGGAAACCGTTTCTCCGGATACAGAAATATTATTGGCCAACCATGGAGGATGACGCAACCAATTTTGTTCAAAGTCAGCCACGGATGTCAAGTCCATGGGAACCTTGTTCACGCGCCTTCCACCCTTTACACTGATAAGTAGTCTCATGGCCATTTTACGGTTGGGGACCGGACATTATAGGGACAATCAATCCACCGTCCAAAGCAAGACGAGTATATCATAACCACGATGTGAATCACTTCACTAAATGGGTGGAGGCCATTCCTCTGCGAGGAACTTCAGAGCAACAATTGCGGCTTTCATTAAAGAGTATATCATTTGTCGCTTTTGGTGTGCCTAAGCATATTATCATCGATAACGGCACTTTCCTTCACAACAAACAGTCATGAGAGTTACTTGAAGAATATGGAATTAAACAGTCTTCTCCATTATCTACTATCCTCAAGGAAACGGACAAGCTAAGTACCAACAAGACATTGATCCGGATTCTCGGTCCGAACAAGACATGACAATCTGAGAATGGCATGACCCGATTCACCGATGGCACTGCGGGCATCACGGACGTCACCTTAAGCTCCGTTGGAGTTTCTCCATACTCACTGTTTACTTGTGAAGGGATGCAATCCTCCCAGCAGAGATCAAAATCCCATCGGCCGATTGCAAAGCAGCAAGCTGGGTCCACTAGAACGAAGTCAATCATCTAACTCCAGGTAGTCAATTAGACACTCTCGATTTCCCGAAGAAGCAAAACAGAGGAACACACTCAGTGTACATGAATAGAATTTCCGGGGCATATAACAAAGCCGTGAAACCACGTGTTTTCAAAGTGGGAGATTTGGTCTTGAAGACGGCCAAGCATCGATAAGACATGTCTGCACCAAAATTCTCACCAAAATGGAAGGTCTCACAATCACTAAGGCTTATAGTACCGCTCTATAAGATGATCAAGGTGGGCGGGAGCAAGTTAGAAGCGGTCATCAACGGAAAATGGCTCAAGGCAAATCATGCTTGATCATTTTACGCCATCTTATGACACGACAATACATGCATTTATTTTCATTATACATTTGAATTATCAATTTATTGAAATGCATTAATGAAAAAACCCATTTCGCCAATCAAAAAACCAATGCAATTTATTCCACAAAGATATTCAAAGTCTTATTGACATGAGCGACATTGACATTAAGAGAATACAATCGAATGCGGCTTAGAAGAGGCCATCTAGCAGATAATAGTTCCTTGAGATCACCATATTCAATCTCTCTCGGCATATTCTTCAAGTTCTCAGATCTTGCCGCTCCACCTTCTCCGATTCACTGCCGCAGCCTTTTCTTATTCCAAGATAGCCTTCGCAGCAGAACTACGCCGCAAGGGATGCCGGCCTGGACAACCTTGGATGATGTCAAGACGCCCTGGGCCGTAGCCAACAAACATCAATCCATCGATTCACAGGTAGACACCATGTTCTCACTCTTGAATTTTAATTCACAACATACGGATAGAGATATCCTCCATCTCGACAATCATAGGGAGAAGACATGTTTGGCAACCAAAGCGGATGCACAAAGTGTTGAACTACATTCTCTGGTCGCGATATGGCCATACCCTCTTCCATACTTTTGTGTATAAAGGCACAAACTCCTTCCGCACCAATAATCCACCGATGGTTCGATAGCTAGAAGATAGACATTTCATGTGAATATCGAATGGAAGACTGCGTTAGGATATCTGTAAGACGAGATACCTAAATCGGCATCATCGAGATCCACGAGAGTAGGCGTGTTTGAATTTGAAAGGAAGATGACTGTTTGATCATCATCATCGACCACCTATCACACATGGGCGTCTCTTTAAAAAAAGGGAGAACGAATCCTAGTCATGATCTTCTTAACTCCTACGAGTACGAACAGAGAGTCATCGCAAGGACTGTTCATCCTAACCTCAGATGGCGTGCACGTTTAGCAGAAGAGCCTGGGTGATACGAAGAAGATGATCCTGCTGCTCGACATGTTGGAATTTCTTGAAGAAAATCATATCGACGAATAGCGGTTTTAAACCCCCACATACATGTTGAAGAAAACCCTAAGGAAAACTCGAATCGGGCCTCCCGGCCCTAAATGCTGCTTGTCCGATGAATAAGGTCTCAACGCCAACCAAGTCGTATTTATCTCCTGTTAGGATCATAATATCGCCACAAGAATAAATCGCGAAGACAACGACAACAACATCATGAAGTCGGTCATGAGAGGATTAAAATGTAAATGACGACCGGATGACAATAGGAAGATATGAAATCCGCGAAAGTTAAGAAGTGTCGCTAATATGAATGTTCGTACGCCTCGACACTTCGCAAGGCACTTCCGAAAAAATAAGGGACGGCTTAGCTGTCATTCACTATGTACTACCCTATATAAAGGGATGAAATGAATCAGAAGGCTTTTTCTTTGGATTGAGAGCAAGTCATTAGGAGAGAGAGAGAGAGAATTTTGTAAGTTCTTAAATGTAATTCTATTTTCCTGTAAAGAATACAAGAAAATGATTAATAAACATTCATAATTGTTCATCTATTATCTTTTGAATGATTTGTTTAACAAAATATAGTAGAAGTGTATTGTGGGATTTCCCGTAACTACATATTGGCGCTAGAAATGTGCTTTGGAATGGCATTAAAAGAAGAGAATTAAGAAGAAAGAAATTTGAGATAATTTTCAAAGAATTTACCAAAGAGAAAATGGCTAGAAGAAGAAATGTACTTGAACAACCTATGAGAAGAAGCGGAAGACTTGGCCGGAGAAAAGCGAAAATGAAAGAGGAGAATCGTCAAGGATGAATATAAGGAATGATGAAGAAATCATGTCCAACTTTTAATTCCAATTCTAGAGCAAATGAAACTGTGGGATTGTTATAGAGTAAGTGTGCACTGGGAGGATCTGATTCGAGGATGAAAGGAAGAAGAGCAAGAATTGGTAAACAATGGACAAGGAGAAGAAAATCAAAGAATGAATGGAGAAATGAATCCAGAAGTGAAGAACTCGGGACATTGGAAACATTGAGACAAACGATACATGAAGAGAGGCGACTAGAGGCGGAAGGCAGGCAAACTTGACAAAGACAATCATGAATTAAGAATGGAAAATATAAGATTGCAAAATAGAAGATCGAGAAGCACTGCGAGATCGAGTTCAAGATCGACTAGGAAGAAAGAAGGAGAGCTTTACCAACGAAAAGTACAGAAGGTAGAAAACCAGCAGGAAGCACAAAATCTGCTCGGAACATCATGAAAGAAGAGAGGACGCGAGAGATCGTTATATTCCCCATCCCGAGAATTTTCCAAGATGAGCAGAATGAAGAAAATCAGGGAACTAGGCGATTTCAGGGGCCAAATGATCCAGCCGCTGAAGGAAGAGCAATACTACATGGAAGAGAAGCATTGAGAAGGCAAAAAGAGATCGTGGACGACATTGAGAAACATTATGTTGAACAAGCACGCTTAGCCCGCGAGAGAGAGAATAAGAGCAGAGGTGGAAAACCAAGAATTGGAAGCAATCCGCAAAATAATCACGACAACCGAGAGAGGGGAGGCGAGCACAAGATCGTATCAATAGGAATACCAATGGAGAATACGAAAGGATGCGGGAGGAGAGTTGATAGAGAACCAGAAAGGAGAACAATAGATATAATGGTGTGCGAATTGATGAAAGAGACAAAGGAGAAACTCATGAGAGAAAGGAGAAAGAAAATAGTGAACAGAAGGTCAAAAGCAGGAGGCATGAACGAAGGCAGCGAGAAGCGGAGCTAAAAAGACCAGCAGAATCAAATCCACGAGAAAATGAGCAAATCTTGAAAGAACTAAACGAGAAATGAGAAAACTGACATTAAACAATAAGAAGGGAAGGAGGAAGAAGACAGTTGGATGAAGCCATCTAAGAAGCTGCGAAGACTCCTTTCACAATGAAGTACAAATGGGAGTAATACAACCTAAGTGCAATCTTCCTGAATTAACCAACATTTTCGATGGAACAACCTGTGCCTTACAACACATCAAGGCTTATATGAGATGTATGTTACAATGGGAGAATCATGATGCCATATTGTGCAAATACTTCCCATCAAGTTTAATTGGAGAAGCACTGAAATGGTTTGAAGGATTACAAGAAACACAATCTCATCATTCAACCATTTACAAACTATTTTCTTGAGCTTATATAAGTAACAATTCCATGCGAATCAGAATCAAGATGTATTCGGATTGAAACAAAGAGTTGGCGAGAGTTTAAGACATCTGACAATGAGATGGAGAACAATGTGCAGTGAAATGGCCTAAGGGTAGAGGAAAGATATCTCATTTTATCATTTGTAAATGCCCCGTTCGAACAAGTTTGTTATACATTCAAATATATTCGAGATTAAAAATACGATTACAATGGGCCGAGTCAGCGAGAACTTCCAAGAAGAATACATTGCTTTGGAAGAAAGACAAAATGAAATGGAATCATACCCAGTTGCGAATACAAGTTCAAACGCTGCGAATGCAAGTTTATTACAAAATTTTTAAACTCGGTGGCGACCACGCAAGAAGGGCAAACCTGAAAACTAAAATGATAATGGACAAATTTTAAAATAGTAATATATGGGAAGCCGAGATCGGAGGAGTTTGATAGAAAAGGAACTACTACAATCGCGGCAACAATAATAAAATTCAGAGATTAGATCATATGCGCAAGAAACTTATGGAGGACAAAGGCGAATAACCATGGAAGGCCAAGAAATCGTAAGTGGTATGGGAAGAGATAAGAATGCCACCACTAAATGCTAGTGTTGAGAAAAATTTGGGAAGCTATACTTGTAATGGAGGACGTACCACCACCATGGAATGCAGGCAGTGAACCACCACCAAGCGACAGAAGTCATGAATATTGTTCTTACCATCGCTTTCATGGACATTTAACAAATGATTACAGAAACATAAAGAGAATCATCCTCGAATGATTGATCGGGGAAGTTGGCTCATTTTCAAAATGAAGAGAAAGGAAGCAAGTACCTAACAACATCACCATCAGAAGTGCAAAGAACAGTTTCAAAGAAGGGAAAAGAAGACTCGTAATAAGTGGGAACAAGGCCAAAAAATCTATTTTGCAATTACATCGTTCATTCATATCGCATAATCGAAGACTTTCACGATAACGTGTATTAGTAATATATGCAAGAGATTTTCATAACAAAGAGGTGATGAACCTGGCGAGAAAGTCGCAATTGCAAGATTGGCAGTTAAAAAACTATTTCTTTTTCTGCAGACGAAGTACCGAAAGGAAGAGAAGCACATGATAGCCCGTTGGTGGTGCGACTGGACATTAATCCAAGACCAGTTGATGGAGAAGATAGCGAAGCGGTTGTTGGGCAATCAATAGAATCCCTAATCGATCTTGGAAGTTAGGGTGAATATTCTGTTTTACCATACTTATAAGACTATGGGTGGAGAGGATGAAAATTTGATTCCTTCAACATACAAAATTTATGGTTTTAACGAACATCGAACAAACCTAAAGGAGAGATTCACATGAGGATACCTTTTACAAGGATTATCACTAACATTTTATTCGCGTGGTTGACGTGGAATCTCCTTATAACGCATTAATTGGGGCGACCGTGGCTACACGAAAATCTTGGGGAGAGCATCAACATACCATCAATGTATAAATTTCCATCAAATGGCATTGGCATTATAAAGGGGATTGGAAGGAAGGTCAGAAATGTTATGAGGTTGACGTGAGAGCGGAAGAGAAATGCTAAAAGGAAAGATTGAAACAAAATATCAAAGATGAACAGGAAAAGAGAAGCTGATGGTGGATACTATAGAAATAAGAAACAGAAGAAGCATCGCATGTCACAAAGAATAGGCGAATGTTACGATCAGCAAAGATAATTGGTTGTAGTTCATCACGAAGTGTCAGAGAAACATCGCGAAAATACCGCAGAGATGAATGCATGAAAGCGGTGACGTTAGGTGAAGGTCCTTCAAGTTGGGATGTAACGACACTAAAATCTCATTTTAGCTTTGGATCCGAACTCAACCCATTTGATTGGGAAGTAAGAACTGGATAGCGTGTGCCTGCGATCCTAATAATGGGATGCGTATAGTCGTGTGGTGAGTGCCCTAAAACCAGTGTTGTGTGCTTTTATCTAAATAAATTATCCCCTAGTAGTATTAGGGTGTTTGATTAGTAGACACAATGGAGAAGTCTAGAATTTTTCTAGCATGAATGCCACGTGACAAACATGGGCTAGTTAGGGCCATTATTAAACCAACTCTAATTTCTTATTAGAGAAAATCCCATTTCTGTTTTCCTATTCTTCCATTTTTTTCTTTCCTCTCACCAAGTTTCATCTACTGATTTACACGACAATCTCAAGCAAGAGGATCTTTTGGATTTTAAGCAACCCGCTCCATTTCAGCTGACAGTCGTCTTGCAAAGGTAGGGAATTTTTCTTCTTTCCTTGATTTTCTTGTTTTACTTGTATTAATCAAACTGATTTAGTGGATTCTTCCTTGTTTACATGACTCCTGAAATTCACAAAATGGGTATTTGGTAATCATCTTGGTCTCACGATTTATTACTTTGCATTATGGAAATTTCAATTTTCTTGGTAACTTTGCTTGAATCTGCCGAGGGTGATTTCTGTTTGATAATCCTTGCTAATGTGAAGTGGGTTATATTATGCCATTTCGTTTTATGAACTGTGAACTTTGATTACTATATTTGATTTTCCTAAATATTTGAAAGAGTCTGCAAACATCCAATTTCTAATTTCCCTTTTTTTTAATCTTTACAGATTAGTTTCCAAAGTAGCATATCAACTGTTTGTAAAAATGACTTAATAAACTATGTTTTGGAAACATGCAATGCAACCTGAATTGGTTTTATTCTCCTTGTTAATTCCTAATTATTGTATTTCCACTAAATGGTTATTTAAAATTTCTCTTCAACTGTGATATTTATGATTCATGATTGTGAAATTAAACAAGTACTCCACATTGTTGATTTAACCCCATCAAAAGTGAAACTTAAAGTGTTCCTGCCATGTTTTATTTCGACTTTTCGCAACATCTATGTACCTTATTACTTTAGTTTATCAATTTTATCTTAAAGAGGGTTTCCCATCTTTCTAACAATACCAAATTTACTGAAATCCAACACCAAATGAATTTTAAGCGAATTTTTCTATTAGACTTACGAAACTGAAATTTTCTGAACATGTTGTTGCTGTCCCGTTTTGTCGAGATTTTTCTGCACAACTATGTATCCTTTTGCTTCTACTTATCATTTTTATATTAAAGGAGACTCTCTCAGCTTTCCAACGAGACCAAAATTTCCCAATTTCGTTGCTGAACGAATTTTGTATCAATTTTTTGATTTAAGACTCCCGAAACTGGATTTTCTGAAAACGTTCCTCCATGTCCTGTTTATTCGAGACATTTGACTCAGCTATATGCCACATTTCTTTTGGTTATCATTTTTATGTTGAAGAAGGCTTTCTCAGCTTTCCAACGAGACCAAGTTTTCTGAATTCCATCGCCTAAAGAATTTTGTGCGAATTTTTGAATTTTGATTGCCAAACTATATATTCTGGAAATGGGTCATATTGCTCTTTGATTTTGAACTATTTTCTCTTCTTGCTTGCTTCCACACTGATTTGTTAGGAACCATTTTATTTATTTGTTTTACTCCGTGACTCCCTTTGGCAGCCAAGCATGGTTAGTTTGTTATATATTCAAACATTATCAAGTGTGAGATTTGTTCCGTAGTTTGTGAATCTTGCAACGAATGGCTCGCTGAGTTTAATCCTCATTTTGTATAGTGATTAGCAGCCTCAGTTACTTGTATATTTCCGTAACGTGTATTTTTCCTATTGAACATGGATTTTCATAATGTACGGTAAGTGATTTTCGCTCTCATGATGAGTAGTTGTGTTTGGTAAGAGCTTATTTTCCAATTATGTGAATGCTGCCAATGTTGTATTTGTATTACCTCTCCGCTATGGGTTTATGAGGGTTTTCTTATCTTGTGGATGTTCCTTTGCGATAAATGAATTTGATTGGAAACTAGAGGGCTCTACTTTAGGAACGTCGGGCCTAAGTGGCACCCCACCACCTCGGTGGCAACCCGGAAGATCGTTGCGGCAACGATGGCTGGTAACCAGAACTACCCTGACGGTGGCACTGGCCATGAGAAGAGTAGAGTAAATTCTATCTGAATTTCAATGAATGGCAGCGTACAAATGTTTATGAACAAATGCTTTACATTTACTTATGAATTTTCAGATTCTAGTTTTATGCTCTACTGATGCTTTAAGCTTTTGACATTTTATTTGTATATCTTTTGGCGCTCGATTCTCGCTATATCCCCTACTGGGCTGTGGGCTCACCCCTTTTGTTTTGTTTTCCCACAGATTTTGAGGAGATGTTGAGGCGGTAAGCTAGGGGAAGAGCTTGCGGCATAAGCGTGAGCAAAATTGGTATTTTGCTTGTATGTCTAATATGTATATCACGGGGATCATTTGGGGTAGTCTTATGTTGCTTTTTGACCTTGTTATATTTACATTTTGGTGGGATCTTTTTCAAAGTCTTTAAATAGTTTGTTTGGGAAATTTAGTTTCTCGTTAGCGAAAGGGCTAATTTTTGGTGCATGCGAGTCAGCCTGTAAAATTCATTTTGCCGTGATGTCATATAGACCTCAGTTTTCTACCCCTTTAGTTGAAGTTGATGGCGGCAGTAGACGCTGTTTAAATTGTTTTGTTTTACTTTGTTGAAAATGTAATGTGTTTAAACATTTTATAGATTATCCTTTACGTTTACTGTATATTTGCCGCACTCCTCTACATTATGCTTTACTTTTAAATTTGTTTTATCCAAGCTTAGAATTGGACATATAAATTATTGAGTGTAGTTAATTACCGTATATATACCTTTTAATTTAGAAGTGATTTATGGCTGTTAATTTTTATGTCCAAACTATAAATTTAACTAAGTCCGCTTCGATTAGATTTTTGAAATAAAAGAAGTGCAAACTTCACTCCTGAAATGACATGAATGTTTATTGTTGCCTATTTTAAATTTTATAATTGTGTACTTAAATTTTCTTTATTTGTACTGAACTCCTACCTACTAGAAAAATGTATTCGTACTCAGTACATGGTTTGCCTGAACTCATGTAATTTATCATTTTTTTGATGACTCATTTATATTTAGCAGGAGTTTTAAATTCTCATATATATCTTATATCTTTCCTTATTATGTTCAATTTTTCTTTTGTTATCAATCTTTTGAATTTTCCAGTGGCGTGATGAGAGATTTGTGCTTGCCAGTCGGGTCGGATCCCGATCCGGCGGAAGTCCAAATTTCTTGTCCGTTACAGTTGGTATTAGAGCAGTTCCGATTCACTTGGGACTGTGAGTTTTGTACTTACTTATTTTCCGGTGCCGTGTACTTGATTTTAAGACGTAAAAAAAAAAAAAAAAAAATGTTTTGGTTTGTATCGTCCAATGGTTTCATTTCTGTTTTGATTAATGAAAGGTTTGTTTTCGGTTTTATCGAAATTCTTTGGGGCTGGGGAAAACTATCTAGATACCGTGATATACATATCTTTAGTTGTGTTAGTAATACGCATTACTAACCAGTTGTGGAACTAATCCATTCTCTGTTTTGAAGATATCCCGGTATGCGAAATCTGTAGACTCGAGCTTTGTATGTAAGAAGAACCTAAATGAACCTTGAGAACAATTTAGAACAACTGGTAGGTTCGATTGTGACTGTCGTTTATGTTTTAGAGATTGTGTCTGCCGAAGACTATAAGAATTTTCTGGAAGTTAGGGAATATGAGTGGATATCGATGAATCAGGCTACATTGTGTTGTGCTGAGAAGAGGGTCTGTTTGTGACAGCGTATAGAAACCGTGTATTCGTCAAGGTGAGAAATAGGGAGTGATAAGCCCTTTGATTCCATGAACGAGAAGAAGATACGAATATGTAGAACGCATCGTTTTCTTGATCATATTATGAGGCGAAGAAATTGTGGGTACGGAAGAAGACGTCTTAGCGACCCATCACGTGTAACCGAGTGGAGAGACTTGAAGCCGAATGAAGACGTACCTTACGTGGGAAACCCTTGCGATGATAACTACCCGAAGCTACTTCTAGGTATCCCTCTTAGCTTCTTAGTTTATTTTTGAATTTGGGGACCAAATTCTTTTTTTTAGGAGTTGATGGTGTAACGACACTAAAATCTCATTTTAGCTTTGGATCCGAACTCAACCCATTTGATTGGGAAGTAAGAACTGGATAGCGTGTGCCTGCGATCCTAATAATGGGATGCGTATAGTCGTGTGGTGAGTGCCCTAAAACCAGTGTTGTGTGCTTTTATCTAAATAAATTATCCCCTAGTAGTATTAGGGTGTTTGATTAGTAGACACAATGGAGAAGTCTAGAATTTTTCTAGCATGAATGCCACGTGACAAACATGGGCTAGTTAGGGCCATTATTAAACCAACTCTAATTTCTTATTAGAGAAAATCCCATTTCTGTTTTCCCTATTCTTCCATTTTTTTTCTTTCCTCTCACCAAGTTTCATCTACTGATTTACACGACAATCTCAAGCAAGAGGATCTTTTGGATTTTAAGCAACCCGCTCCATTTCAGCTGACAGTCGTCTTGCAAAGGTAGGGAATTTTTCTTCTTTCCCTTGATTTTCTTGTTTTACTTGTATTAATCAAACTGATTTAGTGGATTCTTCCTTGTTTACATGACTCCTGAAATTCACAAAATGGGTATTTGGTAATCATCTTGGTCTCACGATTTATTACTTTGCATTATGGAAATTTCAATTTTCTTGGTAACTTTGCTTGAATCTGCCGAGGGGTGATTTCTGTTTGATAATCCTTGCTAATGTGAAGTGGGTTATATTATGCCATTTCGTTTTATGAACTGTGAACTTTGATTACTATATTTGATTTTCCTAAATATTTGAAAGAGTCTGCAAACATCCAATTTCTAATTTCCCTTTTTTTAATCTTTACAGATTAGTTTCCAAAGTAGCATATCAACTGTTTGTAAAAATGACTTAATAAACTATGTTTTGGAAACATGCAATGCAACCTGAATTGGTTTTATTCTCCTTGTTAATTCCTAATTATTGTATTTCCACTAAATGGTTATTTAAAATTTCTCTTCAACTGTGATATTTATGATTCATGATTGTGAAATTAAACAAGTACTCCACATTGTTGATTTAACCCCATCAAAAGTGAAACTTAAAGTGTTCCTGCCATGTTTTATTTCGACTTTTCGCAACATCTATGTACCTTATTACTTTAGTTTATCAATTTTATCTTAAAGAGGGGTTTCCCATCTTTCTAACAATACCAAATTTACTGAAATCCAACACCAAATGAATTTTAAGCGAATTTTCTATTAGACTTACGAAACTGAAATTTTCTGAACATGTTGTTGCTGTCCCGTTTTGTCGAGATTTTTCTGCACAACTATGTATCCTTTTGCTTCTACTTATCATTTTTATATTAAAGGAGACTCTCTCAGCTTTCCAACGAGACCAAAATTTCCCAATTTCGTTGCTGAACGAATTTTGTATCAATTTTTGATTTAAGACTCCCGAAACTGGATTTTCTGAAAACGTTCCTCCATGTCCTGTTTATTCGAGACATTTCGACTCAGCTATATGCCACATTTCTTTTGGTTATCATTTTTATGTTGAAGAAGGCTTTCTCAGCTTTCCAACGAGACCAAGTTTTCTGAATTCCATCGCCTAAAGAATTTTGTGCGAATTTTTGAATTTTGATTGCCGAAACTATATATTCTGGAAATGGGTCATATTGCTCTTTGATTTTGAACTATTTTCTCTTCTTGCTTGCTTCCACACTGATTTGTTAGGAACCATTTTATTTATTTGTTTTACTCCGTGACTCCCTTTGGCAGCCAAGCATGGTTAGTTTGTTATATATTCAAACATTATCAAGTGTGAGATTTGTTCCGTAGTTTGTGAATCTTGCAACGAATGGCTCGCTGAGTTTAATCCTCATTTTGTATAGTGATTAGCAGCCTCAGTTACTTGTATATTTCCGTAACGTGTATTTTTCCTATTGAACATGGATTTTCATAATGTACGGTAAGTGATTTTCGCTCTCATGATGAGTAGTTGTGTTTGGTAAGAGCTTATTTTCCAATTATGTGAATGCTGCCAATGTTGTATTTGTATTACCTCTCCGCTATGGGTTTATGAGGGTTTTCTTATCTTGTGGATGTTCCTTTGCGATAAATGAATTTGATTGGAAACTAGAGGGCTCTACTTTAGGAACGTCGGGCCTAAGTGGCACCCCACCACCTCGGTGGCAACCCTAAGATCGTTGCGGCAACGATGGCTGGTAACCAGAACTACCTCCGACGGTGGCACTGGCCATGAGAAGAGTAGATTAAATTCTATCTGAATTTCAATGAATGGCAGCGTACAAATGTTTATGAACAAATGCTTTACATTTACTTATGAATTTTCAGATTCTAGTTTTATGCTCTACTGATGCTTTAAGCTTTTGACATTTTATTTGTATATCTTTTGGCGCTCGATTCTCGCTATATCCCCTACTGGGCTGTGGGCTCACCCCTTTTGTTTTGTTTTCCCACAGATTTTGAGGAGATGTTGAGGCGGTAAGCTAGGGAAGAGCTTGCGGCATAAGCGTGAGCAAAAATTGGTATTTTGCTTGTATGTCTAATATGTATATCACGGGGATCATTTGGGGTAGTCTTATGTTGCTTTTTGACCTTGTTATATTTACATTTTGGTGGGATCTTTTTCAAAGTCTTTAAATAGTTTGTTTGGGAAATTTAGTTTCTCGTTAGCGAAAGGGCTAATTTTTGGTGCATGCGAGTCAGCCTGTAAAATTCATTTTGCCGTGATGTCATATAGACCTCAGTTTTCTACCCCTTTAGTTGAAGTTGATGGCGGCAGTAGACGCTGTTTAAATTGTTTTGTTTTACTTTGTTGAAAATGTAATGTGTTTAAACATTTTATAGATTATCCTTTACGTTTACTGTATATTTGCCGCACTCCTCTACATTATGCTTTACTTTTAAATTTGTTTTATCCAAGCTTAGAATTGGACATATAAATTATTGAGTGTAGTTAATTACCGTATATATACCTTTTAATTTAGAAGTGATTTATGGCTGTTAATTTTTATGTCCAAACTATAAATTTAACTAAGTCCGCTCGATTAGATTTTTGAAATAAAAGAAGTGCAAACTTCACTCCTGAAATGACATGAATGTTTATTGTTGCCTATTTTAAATTTTATAATTGTGTACTTAAATTTTCTTTATTTGTACTGAACTCCTACCTACTAGAAAAATGTATTCGTACTCAGTACATGGTTTGCCTGAACTCATGTAATTTATCATTTTTTTGATGACTCATTTATATTTAGCAGGAGTTTTAAATTCTCATATATATCTTATATCTTTCCTTATTATGTTCAATTTTTCTTTTGTTATCAATCTTTTGAATTTTCCAGTGGCGTGATGAGAGATTTGTGCTTGCCAGTCGGGTCGGATCCCGATCCGGCGGAAGTCCAAATTTCTTGTCCGTTACATTTATTTTCATTTTTATTTATCAAGCATTCCTGCATATAGCATTCTGTTCTTGCCATTTGCATTCCTGAAATTTGTCTCTAATTGAATCTGTGGTGTTGGAGCAGCATATGCTAGCTGAAATTGGTTAGGAGCATATCTCAATCACTGAGAATCATTGTATCCGTGAACATAAGTTACCACTCCCATAAGCATTGCCTCCCTGATTGCATATTGTTGCTTGTCTGATTCAGCACTTCTGTGTGCTTAATTCCAAGAAGTTAACTTTTGTGGCATCATTTCCCAATCTTCATATTGCAGAATCCCTGTTCTGAAATTTCAGCATTAATGTTTTGATATTCTTGCTTCAGCTGTGTAATTTTTGAGAAGTGAAACTCTCTCTTGAGTAGCAGGTACTTGTGGTGCAGCTGAGCAAACTCAAGGAAGACAAGGGAGCAAAGAAAACCAATTGGTGGAATTGCCTAAACCCAGTTTTATACTGGTGGTATTGTGTCTCAAACCCTGCTTACATGAATGAATGATATAGCATGCTTGCTGGTATAATGACCTTTGAAGCTTACCTGTGAGTCATTACTCCTGGATGCATGATAAACCACCACTTAATCTGTGCCTTCCCACTTTAACCCCTTAGCTTCCATCTGCTCTATGTTCACTCCACCCACGTAGCCGTTGAGTGTGAGCTACAACTTGTTGAGACAAGTTGCTGCAGACCCCATTGAACCATCTACATCCTTGTGTGAGCTGTTGAGCCAAGTTGTTGCCAGACCCCTGCATCTGCTGCAACTTGTGTGTAACCCTGTTGACCCTGTCAACCATTTGCATAATCTGTGAAAATTGTAACATCAACCAACACAGTTGACACTTTGTTTCATAGCAAGTGTGCGGTGAGAATATTGAACCCTTGCAACATCTTGGATCCATTGCTCAGTCCCCTGTGATATTATAACCATAGTTGTTGATTGTTGCTCTGCCTTGGCAAATTGCCCTGAGATCTTGACTCTGAAGTAGTGCTGTGATCATAAAACTCTGCTGAAACTTTGTATCTAAACTGGGATACCTCAGTTTGTAAAATATTCAATTGTTGCGTCTCGTTGATACCCCTGTGACCACACAACCCCGTGAATATCTCGCATATCTTGTGCCTAATCTCTCGAATTTTGAGGTCAATCGACCTTATTGACATTCTCGTGGTATGTTGTAAAGTGCAAGCTTTGTTTATTTGCCGTTCACCCGTCATCCAGTGCAACAATATCTCGCAACTGTGTGTAACCCCGTGGTGCCCGGAGTGAATGTTGAGTGTCTAAGTTTGTATTAGCATCTCACTTGTATGCCACGCACTAACCCAAAGACATGCTTCACCTTGAGTGAGCACAACCATTACCCTGTGCACATCACACAATTTTTGATTCTCTTTTGCACCTGACAACAACAAGGCAGTGCACAAACTGTGCTGTGCTGTGAAAACCTGCCAACTTGTGATGTGCACAAGTTGTGTGGCTCTGTGCACATAACCAATGCGTGTTGTGTACACACTTTGCTTGAGCCGCCAACCTCCACATAAGTCGTGTTGTGCAATTCTTAAAGCACTCTGTGTGTCTTGAAATTTGAGTGTCATTTTGTGAAATCGGTACATAAGCCGAGCCGTGGCCGCACATAAACCGAACCCATAACAATCGGGCTCGCTCACACCAACAACTGGGCCGGAACCCATATGATCACCGGGCCTTAAAGCATCAAAAGCACTCTTTTGGGCTTGGGTCTGGAATTAGTGTATCATTGTAGTAGTTTTTGCTTATCTCGTGTTGAACTTGATTGTATGTTAACATGCTAGATGCGCTAGCTAGGCTATGATTGTGTCTTTTAGAGACCAAACGAATCGACTAGTTAGAATCCGCCTGACGAAATCGTCGCGCATACCCAAACTCTTCCACAAAAAGCCCAAGCCCATCGTAAATGTAAACTATAGGTGATGAACAAAACCAACCCCGTAGTCTCAAGGACTACATGTACCCAACTAGGGCAAGCCACCCTCTTGCATCATTCTCACAGCCGATGCTTGTCGGTTTGAACCGAAAGCAAGCACCATTCACATGCTACCCGTGTTTAGAGGGGTCGATCCGAAAACCCCTACCATCACGTGAGAGATTTTGAGGATATTTGTGGGACTCTGCGTTTTAACCAAATGCCGAAGAGTCCCTCAAACCGAGATTGTTTCCTTTTTCTCCGAAAGACAAAGCCAAGTCATGGCTTCATGCCCTACAACCACAGTCCATTAGAACATGGGATGACCTCACAAAAGAGTTTTTCAAAAGTTTTTCCCAACCATAAGACGGCGACAATTCGCCAAAGTCTAAATAGTTTTGTGCAATTAGAAGACGAAACTCTAGCAAAATATTTGGAGAGATTCAATGAATTATTGCTCCAATGTCCCCACCATGGTTTTGAAAAATGGAGACTCGTGCAAATATTGTATGAGGGTCAAGATGTTAGAACCCGAACCACAGTCGAGTCAATGTGCAATGGTGCATTTATTGACAAAAGTGCTGATGACGCTTGTACTTTCTTAATCGAAGTCGCTGAAAAGACTCAACAATGGGAGTCCATCCGTGAACCAAAAAGGACTACCCTCGTAGGTAATGTTCATAGAATCGAGTCGACTTTGATGGAAATGCAAAAATGGCATCTTTGGCCCTGAGAATAGAAATGCTTGAGTTGCGAGAAGAATGTAAAATCTAATGCCCCTACTCTCCGTGACCAAATCGAAATGGCCACTTGTGACGCATGCCATAGCTCGACCACTTAGTGGACAAATTGTCCCGTACTTACATGCATTTCAAGAGTCCAAAATCGAGCAAGCCAATGCATTGTACCATAGGCAAGAGAACAACCCGTATTCTCAAACCTACAACCCAGGGTGGAGGAATCACCCTAACTTCTCATGGTCCAAAGGGCCAGTACAAGGGGGACCAAAAAAAACAACCAAGGATACTCATATCCTAGAAACCCCCAAGTACAACCACACCCTCGGCACCAGAGAAAAATCCTAGCTTTGAAGACCGTGGCCTGGTGCTGTTAACCCAAAATCTTTCACAACTTCAGAAAACCACCGACCAACGTTTCACAAGTCTAGAACTTAAAATGGGTCAAATCTGTGATGCATTGAATGAGAGAAAAAAAAGGCAAACTTCTTAGTCAACCCCAACAAAATCCAAAGAATGTGTTTCAGGCAGGTTCCTCAACCTGCAATGAACCTTCACATAGTCAGGCGAATTCTGTCACCACTCTCCGTAGTGGTAGAGTTGTTGAGAACAATATAGGTGTACCACATTCGAGCGAGTCTAAATCAGACTCACCAAAGGCACAACACCGCAGAAACATCTACCGTAGAGAAAGAATCAGCATGTTGATAAACCCAAGAATCCTACCAATATAGATGTTTCTTTGCCAAGTCATGTACCCGTTGCTCCATTCCCACAAAGGTTGGTGCAAACAGAAAGGGGGTAACCAATACAATGAGATTTTGGAAATGTTCAAAAGAGTTAACATAAACATTCCATTTCTCGAAGCAATCGGACAAATACCCACCTATGCTAAGTTTTTGAAGGACTTGTGCACACAAAAGCGAAAGCTTCATGTGCATAAGCGTGCTTTTCTCACTCGAGCAAGTGAGCTCCATAATCCAACACAAGATTCCAACTAAGTTTAGAGACCCAGGTATTCCAACAATTACATGCACCATAGGTGACCATGTGGTCGAAAAGGCGTTACTAGACTTAGGAGCAAGTGTGAATCTATTGCCATACTCGTGTATGTGCAACCGGGCCTTGGGAGCTGAAGCCCACACCCGTTACGCTACGGTTAGCGGACGATCTGTGAAACTCCCCGTGGTATTGTTGAAGATGTGTTAATCAAGGTTGATAAATTTTTCTTTCTGTGGACTTCATCGTCTTAGATACTTAACCCGTGCAAAACCCAAGTAATCACATTCCTGTGATTTTAGGACGTCCTTTCCTGGCGACGTCCAATGCCATCATCAACTGTCGTAATGGAGTGTTGAAATTATCTTTTGGTAACATGACCGTAGAGATTAATGTCTTCAACACTAGTCAACAACCCATTGATTGTGATGATACTGATTTGCATGAGATTAACATGATTGAGAGTCTGATCCAAGACTCTTTGCCCGACATTTTGTCAGTGGACCCTTTGCAAGCATGTTTAGATAACTTTGACTTAGATCTCTTTGAGTCTAAATACATTGGTGAAATTCACTCTTTGCTTGAATCTGTTCCACCCATGGATATTGCTAAATGGCAGAATGCAGTGGAACCACTTCCACTCTCTGATTCCAAATCTGCCCCACCTCTTGATGTACCACCTAAGCTTGATTTAAAACCATTACCTGATACCTTGAAGTATGCTTTATTAGGTCCTTATGATACTTTACCTGTGATTATTGCATCATGTTTAGACACAGAACAGGAAAGTCAACTTTTAGAAGTACTTAAAGAACATAAAGGAGCCTTAGGTTGGACCATCTCAGATCTTAAGGGTATAAGTCCTACAATTTGCATGCATCACATAAATCTTGAAGAGAACACTAAACCATCTAGGGAAATGCAAAGGAGAATCAACCCCAATATGAGAGATGTTGTCAAGGGTGAGATTCTGAAACTGCTTGATGCGGGTATCATTTACCCTGCCCGGATAGCCGAGTGGGTCACCCCATTCAAGTGGTACCCAAAAAGTCCGGCATTACCGTAGTTCAAAATGAGATGAATGAGCTTGTCCCCACCCGTGTGACCACAGGGTGGCGAGTTTGTATTGATTATAGAAAACTGAACACAGTAACAAAGAAAGACTATTTTCCCCTTCCCTTCATTGACCAAATGCTAGAACGGTTGGCGAAGCATAGTCACTATTGCTTCTTAGATGGTTATTCGGGCTACAACCAAATTAACATAGCACCCGAAGACCAACAAAAGACCACATTTACCCGTCCTTATGGAACATTTGCTTACCGTCATATGCCTTTTGGGTTGTGTAATGCACCCGCTACTTTTCAACGTTGCATGATGAGCATATTTTCTTACATGGTAGATAATTTTCTTGAAATTTTCATGGATGATTTTTCTGTGTTTGGGTCTTCTTTTGATGAGTGTTTGCATCACCTCACTTGTGTGCTGATTAGGTGTAAGGAAAAGAATTTGGTTTTGAATTGGGAAAATGTCATTTCATGGTTAACTCGGCATTGTCCTAGGGCATATTATCTCGGAAAAAGGCATAAAAGTAGACAAAGCCAAGGTTGATCTCATTCAACACTTGCCTCAACCTCGTTCTGTGAGGGACATAAGATCATTCTTAGGCCATGCGGGTTTTTACCGCCGATTCATCAAATACTTTAGTAAAATTTCAAGACCTTTGTGTAATCTTCTTGCGAAAGATGTTGCATTTGTCTTTGATGATGCTTGTAAGGAAGCATGGGAGCAACTAAAGGCTCTCCTTACATCTGCTCCTATAGTCAGACCACCTGACTGGACATTACCATTATGTGTGATGCGTCTGACTATGCTGTATGAGCTATTTTGGGCCAGCGAGTAGACAAACTTCCTTATGTGATCTACTATGCTAGTAAAACACTTAATGATGCTCAACTCAATTATTCCACAACCGAGAAAGAGTTGCTAGCCTGTTGTGTTTGCATTAGATAAGTTTAGATCTTATTTGATAGGGTCTAAGGTCATCATATATTCGACCATGCTTTGCATTGAGATATCTTTTGTCTAAAAAAGACGCTAAGGCTCGTCTAATTCGATGGATACTCTTGTTACAAGAGTTTAACCTCGAAATTCGAGATAAGAAAGGGTCGGAAAATGTTGTTGCTGATCACTTGTCTAGGTTGAATATTGAATCTGCCGTGAATCCGTGCCGATTAGAGAGTCATTCCCGATGAACAATTGATGCTTGTGTCTGAAATGCCGTGGTTTGCTTGATATTGTGAACTACCTTGCTACAGGTAGAATGCCTTTGCATTGGTCTAAACAAGACCGTTCTAAGTTCTTGGTCAAGTTAAACATTTCCTTTGGGATGACCCATATCTCGTTTAAGTACTTTGCCAAGACCAAATCATTAGGATATGTGTCCCCAATTAAACAGGGATGTCATCTCTTTCTATCATGACCATGCATGTGGAGGCCACTTTAGTGCCAAGAAAACTGTTGCAAAGATCTTGCAGAGCGGTTTTATTGGCCAACACTATTTAAGGATAGCCATGCTTTTTGTGTTGCTTGTGACCTGGTGCTGAAATTAGGAAGTATCTCTAAGAGAAACATGATGCCCTTACAACCCATTTTGATTGTTGAGCCGTTTGATGTGTGGGGTATTGATTTCATGGGTCCATTTCCTAACTCTGAAGGTAAGTTGTACATTCTTGTTGCTGTTGATTATGTCTCTAAGTGGGTAGAGGCCATTGCATCCAAAACAAATGATCATAAAGTTGTTCTATCTTTTCTTAAGGAAAACATTTTCTCTCGTTTTGGAACACCTCGAGCAATAATCAGTGATGGAGGTAGTCATTTTTGCAATAGACCCTTTGAATCACTTGTGCGCAAGTATGGAATCACTCATAAGGTCGCAACACCTTACCATCCTCAAACCAAAGTGGCCAAGTAGAAGTTTCTAATAGGGAAATTAAGCATATTCTTGAGAAGATCGTTAATCCTTCTAGGAAAGATTGGTCTTTGCGCTTAAATGATGCTTTGTGGGCCTATAGAATCTGCATACAAGACTCCCATTGGGATGTCTCCTTACAGACTTGTGTACGGTAAAGCATGTCATCTCTATGTAGAGTTAGAACATCGTGCATATTGGGTCAGAAAGAAGTTGAATTTTGATCTTGATAAAGTTGGTAACCAAAGAAAACTTCAACTCGAATGAGTTAGAAGAATTGAGAAATGATGCATATGATAGTGCCAAAATGTACAAACAAAGAATAAAAGTGTTTCACAAAAGCGCATTCTCCGCGCAAGTCCTTCACACCAGTCAAAAAGTTTTATTGTACAACACTCGTTTGCATTTGTTTCCGGAAAGCTACGTTCTCGATGGTCGGGACCATTCTTGGTACGTCTGCTTTTTTCCCCCATGGAGTCATTGAAATTGAAAACCCAAAGAACCAAGAACATCTTCAAAGTCAATGGTCAGAGATTGAAACCATTTCTGGAGCATCTTCCACCAGAAGTTGAGACCGTCGACCTAGAAGACCCCATCTATGTGGACTAAACTAGTTCACTTGTGTACATAAACATGGACTAAAAATCCATCCTCTTTCCCTTTTCTTTTTCTTTTTGCATAGTTCTTATTTGTGCTAACCAACCTTTTGTCTTGCGCTCACAAGTTGTTTGCTTTCAAAGCATTCATCCTCCTTTGGTTTAGCAACATCATTGTACATCCGGTAATCTCTTCCCTTTTCTCTACTCAACATAGTTCTCTTGGTATGTGATTTTTTTGAATTCTTATCATCTGTTGACACATTGAGGACAATGTTTGATTTAGGTTTGGGGGTGCATTTGCATATAGAGTTTTTAGTCTTTTATTGTAAAAAAAAAAAAAAAAAAAAAAAAAAAAAAACTCTTTGTAAATACGTACATAAAAACCTCCAACTTTTAGAGATCTTAGAGTCACTAGCATGCTTCTAGCTTTGTTTACATAGAGAGTCTGACCGAAATAACAGAACTTGGAAGTACTGGAGAACACAATCGGGTTTCTTAGTTGATTAGAGCGTTAAAGTTGGATTTAACCATACGGAGGGCGAATTAGGTCTTTGTATAGATATTCGGTAGTAGAATTGTGATCACCCATAGTGGAGACTACCCATTTTGACATCAAGCGAGGCACCGACCTTCATTTTTGTGACTTTCTAAAAATCATTAGAGTGTGTGTCACCGTACGTCAATTCCTGGTAGGAATGGTGAGCTACCCAACTTCGCACCACTTTCAAAGACTACTTTTGATCTCTTGAGTGCTAATTTCGTCCAATCATGAGGGTGACGTTTAAAGATGAAAACTCCTTCTTGTAGTTCGATTTGCGGTTAGCATCACTCTCTCCCTCTCAACAACATCAACAGATTCATAGAAACACATCGTAAGTCGAGAAGCGGAGCATCATCGAATATTTAAAGAAAATTTGAAATAGTCCAAGGTTTACATGCAACAAAGAAGAGAAAAGAAAATAGGATGAGAATTAATGAAGTTTATGAAATCAAGACAATACAAGTTGTGTAAAATCGAGTTTTATTGTTATTTTCATGTTTTATCATTGTAAAAAAAAAAAAAAAAAAAAAAAATGTTTGTCAAGTTTTTGTGAAGTTCAGAAGTTCATCATCAGTTATTGAAGACCGAAGACCGAAGATTGAAGACGTTTCTATGAATGCTAGGAGAGAGTGATATTAATTGCCGATCGGGTGAGAAGGTAAGTGAGTACTCCCATCCTTGCTAATGGTTGATTTCCTTTCTTAGAGATCATCGAGAAAAGATTCTTTTTGTCCACAACTCAGTGGAGTCTCCGAGAAATTATTTCGGAAGGGTATCCTTCTCATCTTCAACGTGTGCGTGGATTTCTCCCTTTATTCCTACTGCACACATGAGAGACTAAAAGCGATCTTTTGAGTGCAATTATCATAAAACCTTATTGGTGAGGCGAAGTCGAGGCTTGTGATCACTATCGAATCCGAATTCTTTCATATGGTATGGTTACTTCTCGCTCAACTCTTAAGGATGAGAATGCGTTCTTTGGTAGTTCTAACTTCGTGTTACTAGCATGCGAAACTCTATGTCCTCATAGCTCCTTGGATGCTTGAGACTCTTTACACTCAAGTTTGAGAAGGTTTTGTGGGTACACCTCAAAACCCTCACGAGACTACAACTCGTCCACTAGGGACACCTAGGGGTTTAAAGGCTTAGTGCATACGCTAAATGCATTCGAGAGACCAGCGACAGTGGTATAGTTAGGATTTATTAATTTCTGTTTCACTTGAGGACAAGTAAAATTCAGGTTTGGGGGTATTTGATGAGTGCCAAATATTGCATATTTCTACACCTTTTTATTGGCATTTAACTCATCTTTTGTGCTTAGAAATCAGATATTATCCCAAATTCTCGTATGTTTCTGTTTTCAAGAATAAATATTTGTACTAATTAATTTTGTGTTTTTAGGTAGTAAATAAAGCTCGGAGAAATTGAGGAGCCAAAAGAGCAGAAAATTGAGACGAGCGTCTATGAAGCGAGAAGCCAAAGCCGCGCGCGCGCATCGCCAGCAACCCAACAAGAAGCAACCCATTTACAAGACATGGGCTTGAGCAGTCCAAGACCCGGCCCATAACCCGGATCCGAGCCCGTCCTTTCCTGAGCCGTGAGATCTCGCCCATATGCATCCAACGCTCGCTGCACCCCTCACATCATCACTCGTTGCACCCGCTTCACACCGAAGTTGCCTATACCTACACCCATCGACCAAACACCATTTCCCATTTTCTTTCTCTTTCTCCCTCTCCCGACCAGTTGCAGAGACCACCTTACCTCCTCCATCTCCCGACAAAACCAGAGCCATCACCACCATCTTCATCTCCTCGGCACCACAAAGAAGAATACCCGACCACCCTAGTTCTACCCATCTTTACCTTTAGCTTCTTCCATAACCTAGAAGCTAGGGTTGAGATAGCTAGAATTCTAGGGTTTTCTCCAACAGCTCAGGCATGATTACCAGAGCCGAATTAACATAGGGAACAGGTCTGGGTTTTGCTTTAATTGCACTTTGGAGCGATTGTGAGGTATAAATTGTTGTTCTTCATGTGAGAGAAAAATCAGTCTGTTTTAGGGTTTAATTTTGTAATTTAATTTCAAGTGTTTGAACCTTGCATAATGTTCTAAACGATTTAACTAGGGTGTAGATGAAACCCTTTAATTCAATGTGAAAGTAAGTGGATTCTCATTTTGTTCTTGAATGTGTATAAAGTTTAGGGTCATATTTAGCTAGTGAACCAACCTCACCTGTGATCAATGGTACTATAAGAAGACCATTGATACTAGGGGTAAGCAAGGAGAGATAGCTAACCAAATACCCAATTAATGCCTTCAAGGGAAGGCACTAGAACACAAACAGATTCTACATTACCTTAACTTAGGATTAGAGGGTGGAATTGACCATCCTAGTAACCTTCCAACCTGATACAACACCTTGTGCTTATTTATTGCCTTAGATTAGAGTCACAACATCTCCATTCAGTCGTATCGACACCCAAAAACAACAACATTTGTGTTACTTCTTTAGAAATCAGTTAGGAAAGCTCTTAGTTCAACCTTGCACACCCCATTTCCCTGAGGATCGACCTGTGCTTGCCTCTGCCTCCAACAGGCACTGTGCACTTGCAGTTTACACGTAGGCGAAACACTTTTCCCAGCCTACCACCCTCCCCTTTTTTTTTGAATCCATCAAGAAGGCGCCGAGCCATTAGAGGCGCCAGGGCCGTATAGGTAGGAACAAAAGTCTGTCCCCCCTTTCCTTTTTTTTTGGACACCCAAGCCTCAAAGAGTGGGCGCAAGAGGGTTTGTACACTCTTCCTTTCATCAAGGACAAGGATTTAGCCGCACAAGGCCCTATGGTTAGGCGCTAGGGGTTTTAGACACTCGGGCCTCAGAGGGTGAGTACAAGAGGATTCGTGCACTCCTCCTTTTATCAAGGATATGAAGGATTTAGACGCGCAAGGCCTTATAATGGGGCACAAGGGGTTTTAGACACTTCCACCCCAAAGAGTGGGTACGAGAGGGTTTACACACTTCTCCTTTTATCAAGGTCAATGAGTATTTTAACCATGCAAGGCTCCATGAAAGAGCGCAAGTGGCTTTTAGACACTCGAATCTCAAGAGATGAGCGACCGATGATCCTTGGATATTTGTTGTGAAAGCAAGTAATTTAAATAAAGAGTGTCTTATTCATATTGTTGATTCCTTACATATAGAAGGCCTTTAGCCACTTGCCGTTGACCTTATCATTGAGTTTTCCTTTGATAGGAGTCTCATCGGCATGTTCAATCTTGTAGTAACCGCTCTCCGCCGCTTCAGTGACTCGAAATGGCCCTTCCCAGTTCAGAACAAATTTACCAGCGCTAGCATTTCGAGATACATGTGGCGAGATTGTGAGATCTAGGTCCCCTATTGCGAAGCTTCTTGGTTTAAACTTTTGATTGTAGGCTCTTGCCATATGTTCACAATATTTCTGGGCATGAGCATCTGCCATGTCTCCCTTTTCTTCTATTACGTCTAGCACTTGGAACCTTTTATCGTCTTCGATTTGCAAACCGCTTGAAGCAATTACTTCGGGTAAGCGCAATGACAACCTCTCGCTAGTAGAATGGCGTCTTATCCATACACCAAACCACAAGGTCTTTGCTCCGGTGAAAGATCTTTTAGCGATTCGATATGCCCAGAGCGCCAATAGGTAATTCTTCATGCCAAAGCCTTTTGTTGTCATACAGGTTCTTACTAAGGATTCGGAGAAGAATCTTGTTGGTCGCTTTTGCCTGCCCATTTCCCTTGGGGTAGTAGGGGGTAGACGTCTTATGCTTGATGTGGAAATATTCCAATAGTTCCTTGACATCACTGTTGACGAAAGGCGAGCTAGTGTATGATACGATACACATGGGTATTCCGAAGCGTGTAATGATATATTCCTTGATGAAAGCGGCGATGGTAACCATGCTGATATTTTTAGCGGGATAACTTCCACCCACTTTGTGAAACATTCAGTCGTAGTCACGATGTACTCGTGTTGCCTAGAAGATTTTAGCGTGATGGGTCCAATGATATCTAACCCCCAAGTATGGAAGGGCCAAGGCATAGCGATGATGTGTAACATGGTGTGAGGAGCATGGATCAGGTTGCCATGAACTTGACATTGCTCACATTTTCGTACATATTCAGCTGTGTCGCTTTCCATAGTGGGCCAGTAGTACCCTGCTTCGTATATTTGCGAGAATAACCTTGCCTTCCCTTGATGTTCGCCATCATGTGTCAACTCCATCACTCGAAGAGCCGCACTCTTGTCTAAACAAGTTAGTGTCTGGTGCTCGAAGCTTCTTCAGAATAGTTTCTTGTCGATAACGAAGTATCGCTTGGACTTCTTGATTAACCTAAGAGCCACCTTCTTGTCGCTTGGTAGGGTTCGATTTGTCAGATAAGCGATATAAGGTTCTCTCCAATCCTCTTCATCTTCCTCTATAACGCAAACTTCCGCTTCTTGAGGAGATCCTTGACAAATGACACAAGCATCTTGTAGGGATTTCGCTTGAACCGCCATGTCTGGCCAATAAAATCCTGCGCGATGAATCCGCCGGTGCAACATTATCGAAGCAGCATATCCACACACTTGGAGGTGTATCTCCTCTAACTTTTCCCTTCCTTCAAGCGGTCCAAGGCACCTACACATCCCGCCTCCAGTCGTGATGAAGTATAGATCCCCGTCAAGGATGGTATACGATCTTAAGGTCTTCCACGATAGTTGCTTTTCTTCAGGCGGTCGCTTTAGATCTGCTATTATCACGCGGTGCCAATCCAGTTCTTCTACTGTCGTCCTTTCATCTAATGCTAAAGGTAAAGTGTTCTTGATGATGGTGATTATTTTTTCATCTCCTTTTAACATTTATAGCTTTGATGCCGAGGCGTCGCTAATGCGTCTTCTGCGTGTCTATTTGACAAGCGGCCCATGTGTTTAATCAAAATGTGTCCAAAACTCCGCATCAAACGTTGAGCCTTATCCCGATAAACCGCCGTGTTGGTTCCTTCACGTGGAACTCCCCTTCTATTTGGTTCACCAAAGTCCGGAATCGCCCATCACTTCTAAGTTCATTATCCCCATCTCTAGCGTCATTTGCATCCCAATGAGAAAGCTTTCATATTCATCGAGCGTTATTAGTGCGAGGGTAATCTAGCTTATAAGCATATGACTTCACCTCCTGTTGGCGATTCGAAAACTATTTCTATACCTCTTGTGGTCCCCATAGGAGGAGCCATCGGTACATTTTCCACACACTATGCTGAACTTCTTCTAACAAGGCGTTTTCTTCGGGAAGTTCAGTATGAATCTCCGAGGTATCAGTCCCCAGAAAAGCTGCTACCAGATCCGCGATTGCCTGTCCTCGGACGCCTTGAGGTCGTACTAGGGTAAAATCGAACTCTAATAATTGCATTGACCACCTTGCCATCCTTCCTGACTGGATTGGTCTGGTAGTTAAGTACACAATTGGATTAGCCGCTGCTACCACATAACTCTTGTGTTTTAGCAAATAGTGTCGCAACTTGTGTGCCACCAGGATCAATGGTAGGCATGCTTTCCCGACAGGAGTATATCTCAACTCTGCGTTCTTCAGTACTTTGCTGATATAATATATATATATATATATATTGGTATCTGATTGGCTCCCCCCATGTCTTGATCAACTAGAACTCCTATTGTGGTTTCTGTATTTGCTAGGTATAAATAGAGAGGTTCGCCTTTAACATGTGGCCGCAGACATGTAGGTGGGTGAGCCATTTTTTAATTGTCTCGAAAGACTCTTGTTTGCTCAAGCTTTTCAGGAAAATTTGCCATTATTTTTGAGCATTGGGAAGAAATGGTTAAGAGTTGCGCCAACCCTGGGATGAAGCGCCTCACATAAGAGACTTTCCCTATTAGTTTCTGAAGTTCCTCTTTATTCTTGGGCGGTGGAATCGAAATAATAGCTTCCGCTTTGGCAGAATCAACCTCTATCCCTTTGTGGGTGACTTGATATCCTAAGAATTTCCCAGCGGTGACTCCAAACACACACTTGGCGGGGTTCATTTTTAGATTGAAGTTTCGACACCGCTGAAAGACCTGTCGAAGGTGCTGGATATGGTTTCCTCGCTTCTTTGATTTGACGACTATGTTATCCACGTAGATTTCTACAGTTTCATGATTTATGTCGTGAAAGATAGATATCATTGCTCGCTGATATGTCGCTCCAACGTTCTTTAGTCCCAAAGGCATGACGACATAGTAGAAATTCCCTATTGGTGCGGAAAACGCCGTCTTCACTACATCAATTTCTTTCATCCTGACTTGGTTATAGCCGCTTTTCCCATCCATAAACGAATGCATCTCATTTCCACAAGTCGCATCCACCTTCATATATATGTTTGGGAGAGGGAATTCATCCTTCGGGCAGGCGTGGTTTAGATCTCGGAAATCTACACAACAGCGGATTTTCCCGTTTTTCTTTTCTACTGGCACTATATTTGCTAACCATGTCGAGTAATGTATGGGTTTTATGTATCATGCGTCCAGCAGCTTCTACACCTCCTCCTTTATTTGCGCTTCGGTCTCGTGGTGGAATTACCGCCGAGGTTGTCTTACGTGTTTGCTACTCGGATTTACCTTTAACTCGTGATGCATCAAGGCTAGGTTTAACCCCTCGGCATGTCTTCTTATGTCCATGCGAAAAAATATTTATATTCCTTTAGTAAGGTTTGCATCTCATGGCTTTCTTCTTCCGATAAGGCCGCTCCAACCTCGATCCGCTTGGGGGTCGACTTAGGTTCCTAAATTGATTTTTTTCGTCGCCTCCACGTGCTTGGGTGCCGCATTTTGTGCTAATCTCTCTCAGAACTGGGAAGCATCCTCGACTTTGAGGATTTCCATCGCTTCCGCAAGACTAACCTCTTCTGTCGAAGTCTCCCCAGTTGATTACTACTATCGGTATACGTGACGTCCATCTGGTCGAGACACCTTTCTAAAGCGCCTTTTGTCTTGCTCGACATAATCTTTCTTTCGCCCTTTGATAGAACTTTCTTCCTGGTAAGTTGTATCCCAATACAGGATCGGGATTGAGTGAATATGTGTCACCACTTAGCTAGGTTCACTTAAAGCATCATAGAAGGATGCTTCTGCGTAATATGCCTAATCGGTGAAGAAGGGGTTTTCAGTAGCTCGAACCCTCTTCTGCTTTCCCTTGAGGATGAACTTGATACACTGGTGATAAGTGGACGATACTACTCCGTGTTTGTGTAGCAAAGGTCTTCCGAGCAGGATATGATATGATGTGTTCACTTCCATTACATGGAAAGGCTCAATCGCTTTTACAGGACCGACTTTAACTTCCAGGTTGATCGTTCCGATTGTGTGTTGGCTTAGTCCGCCAAAGCCCTGGATTCTTCTTTGGAATTTCTTGATTTCGGACTCTTTTCTGCCTATGCTCTTCAATATGTGTAACGGTATCAGATTAAGCGACGCTCCTGTTTCGATGAATGCTCTCTTGAAGGTGTCCTTCCTCACCTTTACAGTAAGATACAGTGGGCGCGTGTGATCGTTGTTCACTGCTTTGTATTCTTCGTAGAAAGTAATGATGTTGGTGGGGAGTGGGTATTTTTTTTCAAGGTAGGCGCTCACATCTTCCCTGGCCGCGATCCTTGTTAAGAACATTGAAGCAAGATGCCTCTGAGCCGCGTCAAACCCTAAGGCATTGAAGAAGTTTGCGAAATGGGTTTTTTTTCGCCATTGTTTCAGCTATCTGCTCTGCTGTTTAGCTTGAGGATACTGCGTATATCTCTTCGTATTCGATCGCGCTCACAACATAAACTTCCTCTTCCAAAGGATCATGAGTAAAAGCCACCACTTCGTGGTTTGGTAATGGGTTATCTTGTATGTTGTTGTCGCCTTCGACATCTATTTCTCCATTACGTTGCTGTTGTAGATCGCCCATTTAAAAGTTCGACATTCCCTTGTGGGATGATCCACTCTCTTGTGAAAGAGGCAGTACCGTGGGTTGCGTTTGTCCACTTCATTCGACACTTTCCTAGGTTCTGGTAAATGTGACATCACCATTCTTGACCCACTCCTTTAACAATCCAACCGCTTGCTCGTAGGAACAAGGGAAGTCGGGCGCTTCCTGTTCTGCCCTTCTTTCACCTCGCCGAATGTCATTCCCAGGAGGTCCGCGCTTCTTAGACGGCCCTAAGCTATCTTCTTTGGCATAAGCGACCGAATGTGACCAAGATTTTTCGGCTGCGTCAATTTCCTCATTAGTCGCATCCGTTCTGGCAAACGCTTCTTCGAGATCCGCAAACATGGTTATTTGTGCATTTTCGAACATCCTACACGTTTTAGGGTCCATCATAGATATGCAAATGCCCACCAACTCTTCTTCAGACACTTCCGTTCGGCACTTGAGGGATTCACTTCAAAAGCGTTTCGCAAAGGGCTTGATCCTTTCTCGACCATGCCGCCTAATATTCCCTAGGTCTGAAATTGAGATCTTTACTGGTTTGGAGTAAAACTTTTGCATGAACGCCTGGCACATCTCATCCCATGAACGTATGTTATTTGGCTTCAAGGAGATATACCAGGTAAACGCGTCTCCAGTTAGATTCTTTCTGAATTCTCTCATACATACATTCTCGTCCTGAGCGTACTCGTTGAGAGACATCGTGAAGCGATGCATATGCTCCGTTGCATTGCCACTCCCCTCGAATAGCTTGAACTTTGGTGTTTTGTACTTCATGAGCATGGGTCTAGCCAGAATTTCCGGAGGAATGGGCGATGTTATGGTATAGGCGCTCGCTTGAGTTTCGAGGCCATACTTTTCTTCAAGTAGCCGATTCGAGCATGTTCTTCGGAAAACTGCTGGTTGGCAAACTGGTTGGCCTATGACCGCCCCTGAGGAGTCCGGAACCTCTGGTCTTGATCAAAGCCGCCTCCTTGATTATGATGAGGCAAGTCTAACCCATCACCGTGGTTCCCCTCTGGCGGCGGGTCAATAGCTGCTAGCCTCGCCAAAAGCATTTGGCGTTGGCGATCATTTTCTTCTATATCAAATAACATTTGTTCCACTTCGCTTAGTAGCCCATAGACGCGTGGCTGAGCCAGGAGCGAGGGTCTGTCAGTGTCCATGTGATGAACTATGCGCTAATCCTGTGACCAAGTCTCCCACTGTGGTCGCCAAAATGTACACAATACAGGATGTACAAGGTACAGATAAAGTAAGGTGCAGAGACTTGCTCCAGAAAGTAGAACACAGTTTCCCACAAAATAACCACCGAGTCTGTCCATTGAGAACAGACACCTATTTATAGACATTTCCTTCAATGGGGATGTCAAGCATGTGTCCTTTCCTATCTTTCCTTATCTTGCTACTGCCCCTTTAGTTGTACAATTGTACTTTAGATTCTTCTAGACGACTTTTCCCACGTGACTTCTCTGCACATGTGTCAGTTAAAGAAGAGGGTGAAATGCTGCGCGACACTCCTTCTAGGATATGGGGAAACCAGATATCCTCCTTAGGGTGGAGTGCTGCACGGGCACTCCTTCTAGGATATGGGGAGGCCAAATATCCTCTTTTGGCATTTTCCAGGTATCTACGGACCTACATTATTTGTTACCAAACCATTCAGGGGCTTAGTGTTATGTTGATATTTGTGCTGGTGTTTATGCAGAACCATTCATTTCAGTTAGTTAGATGTACAATATTAAAAGAAAACACCTGTTTATTATTACTTTTAATCCAAAAAAATAGTTTATTATTGCAGACTACAAACTGGAAACAGTCCAGAATTTAAATATTTAATTATCGTTTTTGATTAATTAATGGATTTATTAATGCTCATCTTGAATAAGTCTGGGTATGCAGGAATAGGATGTGCTAGCATCTAGTGTGCTAATAGTTGACGACCCCATAGTTATATTAAAACTAGAGTTACCACGGAAAAGTAACACTTTCCCAGAGGCAACTTCCAATACCTGCAGGAAAAATGCTTATGTGATTTTTTTCCTGCAAGCTAAGAGATTCAAACCGCTGATCTCAATTAATCTCAGTTATGAAGTCAGCAGCAAAGTTGGTTTGTAGTGATAGCTCCTTTTACTGTCTCTAATGCCATTTATTATTTTCACAGTGACATGATTAATCACATAAATTCTGGAGTAATACTAAATTAAATTAGATTAATTAAACAAATCAATGTACGTGCAAACAACTTAATTCAGTTCAGTTTTCCTAACAAGAAAAAAAGAAGAAGAATTTAGTTCCATTTCAAGTCAACACAACACAGGACAAGCACCCATTACAGCAAAAATCAAACGACTTCTATATATTTATAGCTCATCATTCTCTCATACACAAGAAGTAGCTACAATTTCTAGTTCTCCCTGTTTTTGTCCGTCTCTCAATCTCTGTATAGATTTTATTTCCCATTTTTTCATGGCACCACCACTACCACTTCCTGAACCACAAATGGCTTTATACCCACTGTTTCGATCACCAAGCAATTCAGTTACACCAACAACTTCTTCACCTCCATCCCCATCTCGCCCGGGATTCTCCCTTCAAAATGATAATTCTGCAAACACAAAAAAATCAAAACCCAATAAATTATTTCGTCGGTTTCGTTCAGTCTTTCGTTCACTGCCCATTATAGCACCCGTACCTTGCAAAATGCCGACTATGAGTGTCGGAAGCAGTACCGATAACAACCACATGCACGGAGGAATTCGAATGACGGGTACGTTGTTTGGTTTCCGACGGTCTCGTATTAGCCTTGCTATTCAACAAAATCCTAAATGTCTTCCGATGCTTGTTCTTGAATTAGCAATACCAACAGCTAAGTTATTACAAGAGATGGGTTCAGGGTTAGTAAGAATAGCATTGGAATGTGATAAAAAGCATCCAAGTGAGAAAGTTAAGCTGCTCGATGAACCACTTTGGACTATGTTTTGTAACGGGAAGAAATTGGGGTATGGTGTGAAGAGAGACCCAAGTCAAGATGATTTGAATGTAATGCAATTGCTCCATGCTGTTTCCATGGGTGCTGGTGTTCTTCCTACCGAAAGATCAGAAAATGAAAATATGACTGAGGGTGAAATGACTTATATGAGAGCGCATTTTGAACGTGTTACTGGATCCAAAGATTCAGAGACTTTTTATATGATGAATCCTGATGGTAATAGTGGACCTGAATTAAGCATATTTCTTGTCAGAATTTAACACTTTTTTATCATGATTTTTTTGTAATCTTTCATCAATTATACATATTCTTTTATTTAATTTTTTGGTTTCTGAATTAAGCGAGCTATGAATTGTAATTGTCTCAGTTATGCATTGTTGTTCATGACATGAACGTTGAGAGGGATCCACAGCCCTAGTTTGGGTTGATGAGAGTTTTTTTTTTCTTTTTGGCAGAGTGTTGTCTGAGTAGGGATGACGTATTTCTGTTTCTTTCTTTCAATTTGATGTATAAAATGTAACCCACAACTGTGACCCCTGATTAGTGTTAACAAGGCTTCTTTCATATTGACGAGCATTCATCTGTAGAAGTACAGGATGGTTGGCTGTCCACCAGCCCACCTGCTGCATCTTTGGAAAAAAGAACAAAAAATCACGTAGTGACCCAGTAATTCGCAGGATGCCAGCAAACTCCAACATTAGTGGCACAAAGTCACCAATATGGTGGTACTCCACCATTAGGGAGGCGGATGTCATCTAATGGATTGCTGGTGTTTTAAAATAAAAATTATGTAAATTCGGTTCTACAACAGATATTGATCAAAGACACGTCCAGCACTCAACTTGTCAATGTCGCCTTTGTAAATGGTCCCAATTAAAGGTAATAAAATTAGTGCAAGAAATATAACATGAACTGTAAAGAACACTAAAACCTGCAGAAAAGATTGCACCAGAAAAATGTAGAAACCAATTGAACTGAAGAGCCTGCATACATATTCGAAGCTGCAACTATACAAAGCTGAATCTCCTCCGGGAATTAGGTATGAACAGATTTTAATATCCAAAAAAGAGCTTTTATACAGTCAGGCCTAGTGTCAAGAGATTTCATTAGTAGTCATGGTATAACTTTCTTCATAATGGACAACCCTAGAAACAGGAAAATGACAACGATGATACCATGAAAACCTTACATGGTTCCCAAACAGCACAGCAGATCAATTACACTACTTTGGACTGGTAAGATCCTTCTCCAATGGCTGTATCCCTTTCGAAGAATTTAAAAAATCTATACTCGCCTCCTTATAGCAAAAAGATATTGATGACTTTATCAGTTGGATTGAGACTCAAGGAGAATGTTTGTAGCCATGTTGATGTCATTTCTTGCATGTATCAGTGCCTGCCTTGCAGTGTTTCTATCGAACCCCATCGACACCAATGTAGTAATGGATTCCTCAGGTGGCTCCGCGGTGAAAGCAGGTGGAGCAATCGGATTATTTCTCTAAACACACACACACACACACACAGAAAGAAAAAAAGATAAGTCGAAAGAAATGATAATGATCAAGTTCAAAAGGTACAAGCATAGGGAATTTTCCTCAGAAGATAGACGCAAAATAAAAAATAAAAAATTACCATGGTTTAGTCTACCCATGGTATGTATGCCGCGAGGTGAGGTCAAGGTGTATAAACCTCAGTTCTTCAAAGTATATGATACAAATAGGAGAGGAAAACCCCAATCAAGAAATGTTTTATTTGCATAATTATCTTACACCTGCTGCCCCACCTTTGAGGCTTCGACACATTGTCAGTTGATGGTTGTAAACCACAAACCGAGTTCTGGCAAATAACTATGGAGTGTTTCAAGAGAATCGGGACAATTTTAAGAAATGTCTAATGAAATTGTAATATATTTACTATTTCACTGATACATGAGATAGTGGGCCTAAAGAGTAGCCCACCAGTGCCGCATCAGAAAAAAACAAGTATTTCTAGGTGAACTAGCGAGGCAATATTCACATTAACAACAGGCTGATAACTAAACACGTCACACAGATCCAATGTGGAATAAAATGATGTAGTAGTTGTATCATGATTCAAATTGGACGACATATGCATATGGACTCCCTGCACTAGGTTACTGTTCATATTATGAACAAATTTGATACGCAAATCATACATTGGATGAAGAAGATATGTTGGTAAGTGCTAAAAAGAGGACAATGATGCCTTAAAGACAAATCTTCTACTACTATTTTAGTTTCCTCAACCCTTCAGAACATAGACACCCAAAATCATTATGTCATTCAGTGGAATGGTTCTAAAGATACAAAATCTTAACTTCTTTAGGAGTAAGACTAATATAAAACTAGTTAAGATACTTGCCTGTACTTCACGACCTGTGAAAGAAGGTACGTTTCCAATGACATTCCTGCTTGACGTTGTAGGGGGTGTAGTCCCAGGAGAAGGCAAAGAGAGCCGTGAGAAGAATGAGGCGATGAATGCCGGGAACTGAAAAAAAATCACAATTGCATTTCAAGAACAACATGCTTGGATTTGCAGAATTAGAGACTAATTTCAAATCAAACTGTCATAACTCAAACTTTTAATTATAGGGAACGCCTTATGTTTTCCACAGGAATCCCACGGAAGGCGTTCATACTTCATAGACAAATAATATACTAATTTCTTTAAAAGTAACTATTGTTTTTGAGTTTAGCTCGACACATTATCTTATTGGACCTTACCGATTATTATGATTAGTTAGATTAAAAAAAAAAAAAAAAGAATCAGAAAGTAACCTTTATCTTGCGGATGCGAAGAATGTTGAGGCGATACAAGGAACCAGCAAGAATACCACATATACCTGGAAGGATAGACCTTTTCCAGGATGAAAACAGAAGCTGTAAAATTGAAACAGAGTTACATTCATACGGTCGAAGTCCCACACATCATAGAAGAAAACCAAACCATTAAGTTAAAAAACAAAAAGGTTACCTGTAGACCGGCTAGATATATGAAAGACTTGTCAGAGATGCTAACACCAAATATGCGAAACCGTGTTGAAACTGGAATGTCAAAGTAGAATGGTACGAATGACGAAAATATAAGACCATAGGGTCCTGAGGTTAATATATTCAAGGTGGGATCTGCAAACAAAAAGGAGCAAAATTAATCCTCGGTTATTTCCTTAAGAGGGATATGCTGATTGGGTATGGAGGCAGCAGAAAGCAGATTAACATAGCTCTTCACTGCAGAGGTTTTTAGTCAAGTCTCGTGGTGATCATTGCAGCATGGACGCGCGAAAACAGAATAACAAGTGTGCCACAATATGAAAAAAATAAATAAAATGATTAGAAGTGAACTGCTAAATTATAAACTCCTCAACCCTGCTTGATATATGCAGCCTGTAAGTAGTTAAGAACTTAAGATTGTAAATGTTTACTGTATTAAGTATCTATGTTGCCATCCTCTACCCTTGCTTGCTGTATCATATGGAAGGGCACAAATGATTGTCAGTACTTTGTATGTCAGGTGGTCAACTGCTTACTATCAGTTAATATGGAGCACTTCAACCTATATCCCAATTTACGGGGATTGGGGTATCTATTGGTGCATAAGCTGGAAACGAGGTTTCTAGGACTTCCATTTGTAAATCTTTAGTATCTATGACACCGAAAACTTAAACAGTAATTGAACGCAATATGCCAATATGAATCAAAAGAGCAACATTTGAAGTTTTTATAAAGGAGTGTACCTTTAAGGAGCATCAATGCAAGCACCTCGAACACTGATGAAACGATCACAGAGAACAAGATAAAAACCTGCACAACACAATAGAAGTATTCTGTAAGAAACCAATCCAGTACCCACTGCACATGAGGACAAACGAACTACGGACTATCAATATTAATTCAGTGTATGGGTGTTATATATTAGTGAATCTTTTGCTGTGAGCATTTCAGCCATTTTGAACTGTGCAAAATGGTCACTCGGAATGACTAAGTGTTATATGCTGGCTTAGTGTGTGTTCAGTCTTGAACTTCAAATGTGAAATTACTTGGATGCATGGCCTAATGGTGGAACTCAATGTCTGCAGGACAAGCTAGCAAAAGATTCTGAAAAATTCTTCAACTGATGGCCAGCAAGAGAAGCTAGAACTGTCAATCCTTACTAACCGAGTATTTATTGGAGCCTATTTGTCTCTCGAATACCCTGAAGTAGTACAGTAAGTACAATCCGAACATCAGTTCCGGGGTGGATGAAAAAGCAAAGACTGATGCAATTAACTTCCAGATTTTAAGCTTTTTGAAACTATCCTGTAAGAAAAAATGAAAAACATTTGGTCATACTGCTCAAATTTTTCAATCTGCACAGGGAAATCATCATCATCACAAATATGATTCACTTTTTATCAAAGAAAGAAACAATGAAAGGATTTAGTCAAGAATGGGTAAGGACTTAGATTACCGGTGCTTGTAGCACTGTGCTTTTTCTATGTAACACAGACAACACATGTTTCGATATGAAGGTAAACTCATGACAGAAAAGGTTGGTTATCTGGAGTTTAAAGTTTAAACTATATGCTGTACTGCAACAACATTTGAGAAAATAACATGATTGCAGATGTAATAACCAAGTTTTACATTTTCCATTTGACATGATAGAGAGACAATGGAAATGCTGTCTCTCATTATCTGACGCAAAGGACGACGGCGAGTGGATAATATAGAAAGGAGATCCTACCTTTTCAGGCGATACAACAGGAAAGTAGCAACACGCAAAGTTGAGACGCATTAATCAGATCAAGAATATCACTGAATGCTTTGACATAAGCTAGAATCATATGACTAACTTCCATATTTTATATACGGTCAACCCTAAGCACAAAGATGTTACTGAGGATGACATGATGACACTATCTCTTTTGACGAAATCCAAAGTCCAGGATATAATTTATAACTTCGCAGTCGATCATGAAGAGCAAACACAAGATATACATTATTATTTTAGTACTTAGGTTAGATTCAAGGTTAGGAGTTTCATCAAAGGCATTAATATATCCTTCTTTCACTATAAACTACAGTTCCGCCAACAAATGGTCGCAATTGGGACATAACACAGTGCACCGCTCAGTAAAACTAAATTTAGAAAAAATCTAAACACATTGAGTAGCAGATAACGTCTTAGGGTATATCAAACAGCAAATTAAGCAATACTCACGACCCCAATAGCAAAACAATAAAAAACTTAACAAATACCTATATTAAGTTAGGTATGAGAACAACAAAATCGATACAAAAATCGGAAAAATACCTGATATGATAGTCCAAGTGTGGATGAACGACCTTGAATCCCAAAGTAAATTGTAAGGAGTCCAGAAGCAAGAACGAAGGCTCTTGAGACAGGAGCATTCTCTTCAAAAGAAAAATCAAGAGATTTCGTCAAAAAAATACAAACAAGGAGAGATCTGCTAATTAGGGCATCGTTAGGTTGGAAATGACAAAAAAACTTACGGAAACCAGATGGACCGCCGTTCATTTTTGGAGATTGAGTGAGAGAACGATAGGAGAAGAAGCAATTCAACGACCTCCCTCGCCTCCTTCGATCGCTGGTATAAAGAGAGAGAGATTTTGGGCTGTCTGTGTGTTGCTTGTATTTTGTTGCTGTACTGTACGTTGTTCTTGTCCGACTCGGTTGTTGTCGAAGTAAACTCCCAAAGGATTTTCTTCCCCTTTTCCAACTCGCATGCGGTAAAAACTAGTTATAAACTAGCTACTGATTAGCAGTAGAGAATAAAATCATTAAAAACAACTGCATAGTGGTAAAGCACCCCTATTTGTCCATGAAACCTATTATTATAGGGGTCGTTGAATCTATTAGAGGGGCTTCAGTACCATGATCCTAATATCTGGTTAGGGGGTGACCTTTCATTAATCTAAAGACTTAAAGGCCTAGACAAATAAAGCTTCTACGTTGAATGGTGAGGAAACCCTCGCTTCCTATTGGTCGAAATAGATTTTTTGTGAAACGAGCGTTTTGGTGAAGACACTTGGCAACTTATGACTGGTTTAAAAAGAATAGGAAAAAGATCAAAAAAGGGAAACCAAATTCAACTTGGAATTCGTGAAGACACTTGGCGATGTATGATTGGTTTAAAAATTACAAACTCAAAAGGAAAACCTAAAACCTAACTTAACGTGTTTGGAATTTTTGGAAGTCTAAATTCGGTTTGGAAATCGAGTATCCATCATATAAGGACTCTTTTTTTCTAATTAATATATATAAAGGGGAAAAAATTCCACATATTTTCTGTGAAAATAAAAGGAAAAAATCAATCATCATCAACAACAATTCAACAATAACCCAAAATCAATCATCATGAACAACAATTCAAAATCAATCATCTTCAATAACCCTTCCGTCAATCAAACCTAAAAAAAAAAAAAAAAAAAACCTAATTCGCTAATTCTAATCAACAACCCAAAATCAATCTATTGCAAATGAGATTGAAGTATGTTATTTTTTCTCAATCAAATTCGAAAAAAACAATTTCAGAACCAGTTACGGTTGGTTCCGAAAAAACAAATATACCAGTTACGGTTGGATTTAATGAGTTACACTTTTCAAAATCCAATCGTAACTAGTTACGATTGGATTTAGTGAGTTACGGTTGGTTCCGAAAAACCAAATATATCAGTTACGGTTGGATTTAATGAGTTACGGTTGGTTTCGAAAAACCAAAAACATGAGTTAGTGAGTTACGGTTGGATGTAATGAGTTACGGTTGGCTTTAGTGTGTTACGGTTGGCTTTGAAAATTTAAAAAAAATAAATAAATAAATAAATAAATAAATAAATAAACGTAACTTTTTATGGTTTAGATAAGGGGCTTCTAAAATTATTTACCAGTGACCTTATTTTGTCTTATTATAGCAACCCCTCTACTAGATTCATCAACCCCCACTTACTTGTCCATAGAGCGGCCGAGAGGCATGGACTCAAGGTTGGATTTCACATTTTCACCAATTTTCTCCATGGATGGAGATGAAATTGGTTCTTAAGAGATGGCGGGGGCTAGTCCATCTTGTTAGGTTTGCTGAGGGGGTAATGTACTGGACGTAGAGATGTTCATGATTCTGATTAAATTATTATTCCAAACCAAATCGAACCGAATCATTTTGGTTTAAACAATTAATAAAAGTCGTTAGATTATTTCTCTTTCGCCAGTTAAATTTGGGCACAACTGTAACTCTGGATGTTTGTATTGGTGTTTCATATGACTCGTATCCCATACATATATATATATATATATATATATATATATATGAGAACTTTTTTTTTGGTGTTTGAAGTTTGAAAAATTACATGTTCCAACAAGTTATGAATTGATTATTGTTACAACGGGTTTATTCTTGAAGAAATGAAATTATCTTATACTCAGAACCAATAAAAACTAATATTATTATTTTTTTGTTGTTAACGGTTTCATGGAACTATCTCGGTTCAGTTTTGTACCAAACCGTTTATGAAATGGCGTGGTATGGTTTCAGAAACTTAAACGTCGTCACCATTGGTTTCGTCCAAAACTGTACCAAATCGTACCATGTACAATCCTACAGATGTGATCACTTGCCATTACATGGTTAGCTCGATTATCTTCTTTTTCTTAAGCGAACTAAAACTTTGATTAAATCATCTTACTTTTCAAATAAGCTAGACAATCGTAGAAGAGGTGAGGTCCAAAATGTATTACAATTATTTTTCCTAATCCAAGTGGCTAAGTGATGTGCACTCAAATCACAATATCCCTTTGGGAGAAAAAAAATTACACTTAAAATTCATATACTATAAACATAAAGTTGCACATCTTTCCACCAATCATCAATAGTAGTAGCAGCAGAATCATCAAAATTTTAAAAATTGATATTTTCATTTAGCACATGAGCATCACTCTCTAGCACCAGTTGACTAAGATTTAAATTAAATCATCGCTTTAGCAAGAGAAAGCTTTATTATATGCAATACATTCTCCTAACTATGGATAATAGACACTAGAGATGTTAATGATTGTTACATAAGTGAGTTTGAGAGGATAATCTCACCGAGGAACTCCGAATGAACAAGAGGACCACGGGATCAAACTACAGTTAGCAGTGATGGAAATTTATCCTAGAGAGGGAGGGTATCAAGAATCTCTAAAAAGAGTAAGGCTTCTTGACGGGTCAAGTTCGTTGACAGAGTTATCAGCAGGGGTAATATTGAAAGAGTTTATCCTATAAAATGGTTATGATTGCGCATCCCTTACAAGAGAAACCCTTGAGCATTTATAACACATGCCAGTATTAAGATTAACAGAAACCTAACAGAGAAAAAGCTACGAGACAACTAACAATAACTGAGATAAAAAGAGAAAAGATAAAAGCACCCAAGCGTCGTACACAAATCTAATAGAGCTATCTAATAACACACACCCCAATCGATGCAAGGGTAGTAAAATACATCAGATTGTTGTGTAAACTAGAAAAGATAGGATAAGTTAACCCCTTGGTGAGAATGTCAGCTAACTGTTCAGATGAAGGTATGTAAGTGAAAGACACAAAGTCGGCTTCAAGTAGATCATGAACAAAGTGATAGTCGACATGAATGTGTTTAGTCCGAGCATGGAACACGGGATTTGCAGCAAGGGCTCTAGCTCCATCATTGTCACAATAAAGAGTAAAATTAGTCATTAGTGAAATATGAAGTTCAGTTAGAAGTGTGGAGAGCCACATTACCTCAATAACTAGGATTGAAAGAGCTTTACACTCTGTTTCAGTGCTTGATTTAGAGACAGTTGGTTGTTTCTTGGATTGCAAGGAGATGAGAGAGTCACCAAGAAACAAGCAGTAACCAGTTGTGGATTTTCTAGTGTCCATCCAGCCAATCTGAATCAGAGTAACCTGACAATGAAGAGATATCACCAGCAGAAAGTGTAGTACCAGACCGAAGAGAATACTTCAAGTAACGTAAAATTTTCTCCACTAAAAACATGTGAGTCATCCTAGGAGCATGCATAAATTGGGAGGTGTAGTTGACTCCAAAGGTAATGTCAGGACGAGTGAGGGTGAGGTATTGTGGGGCACTAACAATGTTACAGTATTTCTTAGTCTCGGAAGAAGCTCACCATCACTAACTGAATCTCTTTGAACATGTGCGACATGGGTGTTACATGGTTTACAATCAATCATGCCCGGACGCCAGAAGTAGTTCCAAAGTATACTTGGACTGAGTGAGAAGCAGAGAGTTTGTGGAAGTATCATGACCAAAAAATAGTGTAAGTCACCCAAGTTTTTCATTGTAAAGGTTGTATTGAGTCTCTTAAAGAAAGATGACAAGAGAGATGAAGAGCTGCCAATAAGTAAGATGTCATCCAGATAAAGGAGTAGTTGCAATACCTCTGACCCAGATAAGTGAATAAAAAGAGAATGATCAGATTCTGACATGATGAACCCATGGTTGATGAGGAAACTGCTAAGCTTGTGAAACCACACATGAGGTGCTTGCATCAAGCCATAGACTGACTTGTTGAGCTTACATACATGAGTAGGGTGGTCTGGATCTACAAACCCCTTGGGTTGTTCCATGTACACATTTTATTGAAGATCAGCATGGAAGAAAGCATTTGAGGCATCCAACTACCTCATTGTTCATCCATTAGAGAGAGCAATTGTCATAATATCTCTTATAATATTGAATTTGACAACAACACTGAAACTCTCAGTGTAATCAATACCATCTAGTTGATGGTACCCCTTAGCAACCAAGCGTGCTTTGTACCTCTCAATGGTGCCATCTGATCTGAGTTTTACCTTGTAAACCCACTTACAACCCAATATATTCACAGATGGTTCATATGGTACCTTAGTCCAAGTGTTGTTGTCCTTTAGTACTTGATGTTCAAACCTCATTGTAGTCACTCAAACTGGATTCTTGGCTGCTGCTTTGCATGTTTTTGGTTCTTAAGGACAAAGAACAGATATGAAAAAGGCCATTTGTAAAATAAGTGACATAGTCTGGCAAGTACTTGGGTTTATGAATACCATGATGTGATTTGGTAGTCATAGTGCTTGATGGAACAATGACATTAGTAGTTGGATCAGGATGGATATTTGATGGAGTGTCATTGTGAATAGTGCGTGAAGAGTAAACTGGGTAATCTGGTTCAAGTTCCTCAATAATGACCAATATGAAGATGTAGTGTCACTAAAGGTTGTAGGGATGGGAATTATCACAGGTTGATGCGGGAAGGACAAAGTCGATGAGGTGCAATTGCATAAAGGAAATACTTGCTCATCAAAAATCACATGCCTTGAGATGTAGACCTTCTTGTTAGAGTTATCATAACACTTGCATCCCTTGTGAAGTTGGCTATATCCAACAAAAGTACATTGTGTGGACTTATGGCTCAACTTATCCTTCTCAGAGTGACCAAGGAAATGGAAGCAAGCACATCCATAAACCTTCAAGAAAGATAAATCTGGTGGCTAATTAAATAGTATCTCAAATGGTGTCTTGTAAGCAACTAACTTGGATGATGTTCTGTTTATAAGGAATGTGACAGTGAGGAAAGCATCTAACTGAATCTCTTTGGCATACAAGCGAAGAAAGGACAATATATTACCCATTTCATTGATGTGTTTAATCTTCCTATCTGCAGCCATATTATGCTGAGGAGTACTTGGACAAGAAGAACACACACAATAATGCCCGACTTATCAAGAAACATCTTGAAGGGACCCTTGACCAACTCACGAGCTCCATCACATTGAAATTTTTTACGGCGCAAGATAATAAATTTTCAGTAGATGCTTTGAAATACTTAGAACACATAAGACTCTCATCCCTAGTCTTTTTAGGATATATCCATGTATTTTTGCTAAAGTCATCAAGGAACAGAATGTAATACCTGAACCCTAGAGTAGATGTCACGGGGAATGGCCCCTAAATATCACAGTGAACAAGTTCAAGTGGTGCGGTGGATACTCTGTTTGAGGGTAGAAATGTGTAACACCCCGTGTTTTTTAGCATGGCGCATGCTAAAAGATGCGCCATGGCCTGAGATGAAGCTTCATCCAAAGCTTCCGTTGGTTGGTAAGAGATAGATTGGTTTAAGGCCAATACCGCGCCAAAATGGCGCATTGTGTTTGGCATTTGGCCAAGAGCCAAATCTCGCATCAAATGATACATTCAGCCAGTTGGGTAGGTGGCCTTGAGCTTGCAGAGTAATCATTGCGCATTATGAAAGCTATTGGCCTATACCCAATATCGCACAATCATTGTGCATCAGGCCATAGAGGGCTGGCCGAAAAAGTGTTGCGCAATCATTGTGCTAATACACAACCATTACATGCAATCATTGTGCTAATGAGCAATCATTACACGCAATCATTATACCAATACACAATCATTACACGCAGTCATTGTGCGAATACGCAATCATTATGCCAATGCGTAATCATTACACGCAATCATTGTGCGAAAACGCAATCGTTACACATGAATAGTGAAGCAAGCATGTCAATTTGCTTCCCTTTTCCCAGTTGTAAAAATTGCAAGTTAACATATATAGGGGGGGTAGTTGGTTGAAGGTGCATATGCGGACCATGCACCAAGTAAGCTTCATAGCTTAGCCGGAAGAGTATAAATGATGCTCAAGGCTCATTTATAGTTATGTAGCCTTGCGAAGAGGGCATTTGATGCTTAGGCATCACTATGCCACGCCGCGGACCCGATAATGGATAATCATTGTGCATTTTGACGAAACGGCCTATACGGACGAGGCCATTACCATTATTGCTAGGCCACGGCCTTGCAAAAGAGTTGGGTTAAGCTTTTGTCCCATCGAGGATGAACTACGGTCTGTGCTTGATCCCTTTAGAGTATGAAAGGGTATGTAGGCAGCCGCAATGAGTTGCAGCATTGCCGGTCCAGCACGTTGGCCCCTCATATCATCTAAGTTCGGTAGCTCGACGCAAGAGATGATTGCGGCCAAGCTTGATGAGGCTTAGTTGCATGCCAGCAAGTGGATGCTCATACTTCCTATCAAGCTATATGAAGTTGGTAAGCGTGGTAAGGTAGGGAATTGGCAAAAGGCTCAGAGCGGCCTATGCCTAAGTAGTTTGGCGGTTGCTCGGCTAGATAGGAAATTCAGTGATGAATATCCTACGTTGAGGCAAAGCCAGTGATGCATGCAATATGCATTGGCCTTGGTGAAAATGCGGGGGTCTAACAACCACACCCAACAATTCGTTTGGAAATCTGAGAGGACTTACTCCAATATACTTTCTAGAGAATCAACTAGACAGTCAGACTCAATCTAGAGTAAAGTATATCAAAGAGTTTAATATCTCTAACTCTTAATTCAATCCGAAATCAGCAAATAGAAATTTGCGAGCCCGATTGAATATAAGAGGAGTAACTTGAACGGTACCAAAGACAAATGTTCAAGTGTCAATCAATGTAAACCAACAACCAAAGGTTGGATATTCTAATTGATTGATCTTAACGCACAACCTGTGATATTTCAATTATATAAAAAAATATAATGCGGAAAAGAAATAACACAGATACCAGAATTTTGTTAACGAGGAAACCGCAAATGCAGAAATACCCCGGGACCTAGTCCAGATTGAACACCACACTGTATTAATGATAGGGTGTAGAATACATCCTATTTACTATCTATTGTTTATGCTTTCTTTGCTATTTTTCTTGTAAATTATGTATTTTATGCTTGTTTTGAGTTTTATAGCTACTATGGAGTCGCACGGACGAAAAAGAAGAAGAAATCATCCAATTTGAGCCAAAAGGGCAAAATTGTCATTTCAGGGGAGAACACTATCTGGAGCCAGCCAAGGTTAAGGGGCAACTCTTTTTGGAGGAGTAATAAACATATACTAGCTGAGGTTAAGGGACAACCAGCTTAGTTATCCCTTATCAAGGTGATCGGGTGTTGGATAACAAACCCAATTTATAACCCTAAACCTGAATCCAGATAATTATCTTCTCAAATAATTTGCACCTGAAACTGAGAGTTAAAACAGCAGCCATGACTGCTGATAAACTCGAGAGGTAAAATTGCGTCAGAAATCGAGAGAGATTGGAGAGGAATTAATTGGTTTGTTGGTTGAGCAGATCGAGAGCCGAGAGAAGATGAATTGAAAATGGGTTTTACTGTGGTGGAGAAATTGAACTCGATGAGAACTTGATTGCTTTGATGGTGGTCGATGTCAACCAAGAGGAAGAATTAATAGCGGCCGAGAAGAAGAAATCGATGTTCTTGAGTGAAATAGAGATGGGTTTTGACATTGAGTTGGTTGAGACACTGCTGCTGTGGACTGTGATGTGTTGATTGAGAGTTGTTGTTGGTGGCGTTGTCGATCTAAGAAATCATATGCAAGTGTTGATGATTTGTGGTCTTGCTATTGTCGAGTGAGATGGAGCAGCGATTGAAAGGAGTTTGAGTCGCGGTTGTTGTTTAGATTGAACTCAGGGTGATAAGAGATGGATTGGGTTTGAGTCTAATGGCAGAAATTGAGTTTAGGGATTTGAACGCATGGAAATCAAGCTGGTGGAGTTGGTGTTGATTAGAGATGGATTCGATTGTGAGAGAAGAAATCAAGGGTTCTGGTGGTTAATTGTTGTGAATTGAAGAGAGGGTTGTTTGACAGAGAAGTGCCAGAACAATGGTGGTTGGTTGCAGCGGACTGACAAGATGGATGGTGAAGTTCTGTTGCTGTTGCTGTTGGTTTTTGAGAATAGCAGATGAACAAGTGAAGCTCTGTTGTGCTAAATTAGATGTATGCTAGGAAATGTCACAGGAACTGAAGAAAATAGGCCTGAATTTGGCCTGGAAATGCCCTGAATATAAACGAAACTCGGCCGGATTTCTACTCCGGCGAGTTAACTCAGTGAACCCGATGACCGATCCTTCCCTGTAACTCAGCTGAGTAAGATCCAAAAAGCTCAAGAAGATCCGACTCGAAAGCCGACTCACCATCTCGGCTTGACCTAGTTGACTAACGAAGACCGTTAGGTCGGCGGTTATCTTTAACGGTGGATTGGGACGAATATTCCGTCGAATATACCATTGACGGCGGAGAATTTCAAAGTGGCATGGTGACTATTCTTGCCGGATTCTGTCAACTTCCGGCCATAATACCATTTCCGACGGACCAAAATTACGTATTTTTGTGTTCGATTCTTCTCATGGGTGTGAAGACTTGGACTTGGAATTGGATGGAGAATTTGGCTCAAATTTGGAAAGAGAAGATGGAAGATGAGAAAGGCTCAAATTTGGAAATTGAATTGCTAAAGGAAAGGGATTCTATTCCTTGGAAGATTTGGAGAACATTGAAGCCTATAAGTAGAGAAGTTCTCTACACACTTTTACATATCTTTTACACATCTCTCTACACACACAACACTTGTTTTTTTTTGCTTGCTTTTGAAAATTCTTCTTTTTAATTATTTGTGTGAACTTTAAAATTCTCCTTTTAATTATTTGTGTGAATTTCAAAAACATGAGTAGCTAATTTTCTTATTGATTGAGGATGAATTCCTAGTTCTTAATATATGATTTGAGTTTTGTTTCAATTCTATCTTGAAGTTTTTCACATGATTATCGTTTGTTTTTACTAATAGGAATGTTTATTCATTCATTCATGATTGATAGATTGTTTAGAGTGCACGCTAAATTGATTTGTTAATTTAATCTAAAGCTAGTGAAAGTTAGGGGATAATTAATCGTTTCTTGACTCTTTACATAAGTAGCAAACACAAGACCTTGCGGAGGGATTCCGTGGAGCAATTGTGTGTGAAAACAACGTTAGCAAATAGACCTTGATCTAAGAGTCTAACTACTAATATTAACCTAATAAGTTCATAAATCTTAATGCGTTTATTTAAATTACATCTAGAGTGATCTACTACTAGGTGGTTTGGTAAATAGAATCCGGTAGTCGAGAACTTCCGTATCCTGGTGATACAAGGGATTTAGGGGTTTAGCACCGATCTAGTCGCTTACCTACGGTTGGTGATAATCTGTGACTAATAACATGTGGATGAAAAACATAACTTGAATCATTGTTTGGCAACGAAGAAGGATTCCTTGATCTTGTCTCTCTTATTGATTTCAACTTTATATTTGAATTGCTTTGTTTATTTTCTTTGCTTTATAACCCCCCTTTTTGTGACAATTTTTACAACTAAGAATCTCTTGCTCCTCGTGGGAACGAACTTAACTACCACTAAATTACTTGTTAATTAGGTGGAAAATATTAATTAATTTGTTGTGGTTACGACACGCATCAAATTTTGGCGCCGTTGCCGGGGAGCAGCGGACGATTTTAGTTGTTTTTATTTTTCTTTTTGGTTTATTCTTGCTTTGTTGGATTCTATATCGTATCTAACTTAGGTTTCGAGAATCTTATTTCAGTAAATCTGGTTTTCCATGTATGGTGGACAAGAGCAAGCATATTACAACAATCAATACAGTTTTCAACCTCAACATTATGGCAACTTCCAACCATCCTCAGGATACAATCAAAACCAATCTTTTGGCTATGATCAAATTCCTACAAAACCTTATGGATATTCTCATACATATCAACAACCTTATGACGGGTATGTAAGTGGACAATCACAAGGATGGGAGGATAGTTTTGTTTATCATCCGAAATTCTCTAGTTTTGCAGATAAGATGTCTGCCATGATTGGGGATCTTCAAAAAAAGTTGCAAGAATCACTACAAGACCAGCAACCCTATGTTTGGGAGGAACCACATCTAGAAATTCAAAGGAATTCGGAGAAATTATACGAACAAATTACTCAACTCGATAAAAATAGGGATGAGCAACTCCAACAACTTCAAGACGACATTGCTAAAGAACGAAGAGACATGGATCAATACAAGGAGGATAGGGATAAAAAAGACTTTTGCTATCAAAGCAATAACTATTCTAATGTGCCTATGGTGTGTAGTGAATATTTGATCGATGATTATGTTGGAAAAGGCCAACCTTTGGATACTTTTGATGACGCTAGTGTAGCTTACTCGAGCCTTGATCTTAATAATGATCAAGCACCTATTCAAAAGGTAGAGCTTGAGGAAGATGCAATTAGTGCTTGGAAAAAATTCCTTAGGGAAAGATATGAGTCCGCGGAAGTGTATGAGCGTTGAAACAATGAGGAAGTTATTCCAACTCCGGATCATAATAACGATCCTTCGCCTATTCAAAAGGATGGGATTGGGTGTGACTTACCTATTGTTATAAACGGTGTAACACCCTCACAAGAAGATCTTACAATTTATACCGACGAGAATCACTTTAGTGAATGGCCCGATTCCGATGATGAGAATGTTGAAGAGATGATGCTAGAGGATGAAACCAAATTGATTGATTTTGTGGAAGACCCAATTGAACTTGCCAATGATTATAATGATGCCAAAACTTTGGTTAAGGTAGAAAATAACGACGATTGGTTGCAAGATTCGATAGAGGACCACGATATACAAGAGGTAAGTAATTCACATGAATTCTCTAAGGATGAAGAGGATTCCGCAAAAAACAAGAGATTGTGCAAGGTTTGTCTAACCCTTTGCCTATTGATTCTTCTCCTTTACCTCTTATTGGTTTGAATGTATGTGCTTCAAAGTATTTTTGGATGATTTTGTTTCTAGATATCCACCATTGGAAACACTTGATTCTAACACCATGCAGTTTTGCCAAGAGGAACACATGGAAATTCCCAAATTATATGTTCTTTATACACTTCCGAGTGTGGACGAGAATAAGTGTGGGGGAAATTTCTATCGAGCGATAATTTCATTATTATTTTCTTGTGCTAACATTTGTATGGAGTTATTGTTTGCAAAACAGGTATTATGGGTGGATCCCCAAATTTTCCGATTGTTAGTATATGGGAGTGAATCTTACAAGAGCTAAGTCGGGCCGTCGACTTTAAAACAAGCGCTTAATGGGAGGCAACCCATAGGTTTTGTATTTCTTATCCTTTTGCTTTTTATTTTTGTTATTTCTTTTTCTTGTTCCATATCATGTTAAAATTTCCCACCTTGACTTTACTAGGACGATTCAATTACATTGAGGACAATGTAAGGTTTAAGTGTGGGGGAGTGGTTAAACATGTATTTAAAAAAAAAAAAAAAAAAAAAAAAAAGTTTTAAAAAAAAAAAAAAAAGTTTTACATAAAACCTCCAACTTTTAGAGATTTTAGAGTCACTAGCATACTTTTAGGTATGTTTACATAGAGATTCTGACCGACATAATTGAACTTGGAAATGTTAGGGAACTACATTCGGATTTCTTGCTTGTTAGAGTGTTAAATAATGGATTTAATCATGCCGGTGATGCGAATTTGGTGCGGGAGAAATGCATTATTAGAGTTGATGATCAATCATTAGTGGAGACTACCCGTATTCATATCATGTGAGGCACCGACTTAAATTTTTCCATCTAACTAAAGAGCTTTCTTTTGAGTGTGTGTCACCGTACGTTAATTCCGGGTAAATGGTGAGCTACCCAACCTCCCACCAATAGAAGCACTACTCTTTGATCTCTTGAGTGCTAATTTTGTCAATCATAAGGGTGACGTCTATAGATGAAAGCTTCCTTCTTGTAGTTCGATTTGCAGTTAGCACCATTCTCTCTCTCGACAACAACGGATCCATAGTAACACCATCATCATCAACAAGGGGCGACATCAAAATCTACAAGGAAAGTTGAAAAAGTTCACGGTTTACAAGCAACGGAATGAGAAAAAGAGCAGATTTTACATATATGTTGAAGACTTACAATACAATGAGGTAATTCTATATCCAAGTATAAAGACTTATTCACAAGAGCGAAGAAAATCAAAAGGTGAGAATTGTTGAAGTTTATGATTTCGAGACGATACAAGTTGTGAAGAATCAAACGGTAAAGTACTTTTCCCACGGCCACGGTTTGTTTTTGTATTTTATTTCTCTTGTTTTCAAAAAAAAAAAAAAAAAAAAATTTGAAAAAAAAATTTGAAAAAAAAAAAATGAGACAAGAGAAAAATTTATCATTGTTTTTATTTAATAAACCGTGGGGAAGGAAAATCTATAAGGAAGTTTCAAGCGACAAGGATTTAAGGTAAAAGTTACAAATTGTCAAGGATTTGTGAAATTCGAGAGTTTATCATCAATAGTTGAAACCGAAGATGAAGACCAAGAAGATCAAGACGAGGAGCGGAAGACGTTTCTATTGGATGTCGCGAGAGTGGTGTTATCATAATTGGCGATCGGATGTGAAGGTGAGTAAGTAATCTCATCCTCGATAATAGTGGTTGATTTCCTTTCTTAGAGATTGTCAGAAAAATGGTTTTTCAAAATATTAAAAGATGTGGGTTTTTAAAAATATTTCGGAAGTTGTCCTTCCCACCATTCAACGTGTCGCAGATTTCTCTCTTCATTCCTACCCCGCACACATGTGAGACCCATAAAAAGCCGTCTTTTTGAGTGCAATTATCATAAAATCCTTTTGGTGAGGCGAGAAGTCGAGGCGAAATGCTTATTGATCGTTTCTCAAACACGCGTTCTCTCATTATGGTATGATTATTTCTCACTCAACATTTAAGAATGAGAATATGTTCTTTAGTATTTCTAACTTCTTATTACTAGCATGCGTAAAACTCTATGTCCTCATAGCTCTTTGGATGCTTGGGACGTTGGAACGCTTTGAAGTTGTAAGTTTTAGTTTGATTTGCTCGAGGACTAGCAAAGTCTAAGTGTGGGGGAATTTGATAGGGTGTAGAATACATCCTATTTACTATCTATTGTTTATGCTTTCTTTGCTATTTTTCTTGTAAATTATGTATTTTATGCTTGTTTTGAGTTTTATAGCTACTACGGAGTCGCACGGACGAAAAGAAGAAGAAATCATCCAATTTGAGCCAAAAGGGCAAAATTGTCATTTCAGGCGAACACTATCTGGAGCCCACCCAAGGTTAAGGGGCAACTGTTTTTGGAGGAGTAATAAACATATACTAGCCGAGGTTAAGGGACAACCAAATTAGTTATCCCTTATCAACGTGATCGGGTGTTGGATAACAAACCCAATTTATAACCCTAAACCCGAATCCGTATAATTATCTTCTCAAATAATTTGCACTAAACCGAGAGTTAAAACAACAAACCATGACTCACGATAAACTCGAGAGGTAAAATTGCGTCGAAATCGAGAGAGATTGGAGAGGAATTAATTGGTTTGTTGGTTGAGCGGATCGAGAGCCGAGAGAGATGAATTGAAAATGGGTTTTACTTGTGGTGGAGAAATTGAACTCGATGAGAACTTGATTGCCGATGGTGGTCGATGTTCAACCAAGATGAAGAATTAATAAATATAAACCGAGAAGAAGAAATCGATGTTCTTGAGTGAAATAGAGATGGGTTTTGACGGTGAGTTGGTTGAGACACCGCCGGATGGACCGTGATGTGTTGATTGAGAGTTGTTGTTGGTAGCGTTGTCGATCTAAGAAATCGATGCAAGTGTTGATGATTTGTGGTCTTGCTATTGTCGAGTGAGATGGAGCAACATTGAAAGGAGTTTGAGTCGCGGTTGTTGTTTAGATTGAACTCGGGGTGATAAGAGATGGATTGGTTTTGAGTCTAATGGCGAAATTGAGTTTAGGGATTTGAACGCAGGAAATCAAGCCAGGAGTTGGTGTTGATTAGAGATGGATTCGATTGTGAGAGAAGAAATCAAGGGTTCTCGTGGTTAATTATTGTGAATCAAGAGAGGGTTGTTTGATGAGAGAAGTGCCGAACAATGGTGGTTGGTTGCAAATGGGACCGACAAGATGGATGGTGAAGTTCTGCTTGTTGTTGCTTTGTTGGTTTTGAGAATAGCGAGATGAACAAGTGAAGCTTTGTTGTGCTAAATTAGATGTATGCTAGGAAATGTCACAGAATCAAGAAAATAGGCCCGAATTTGGCCTGAAATGCCCCCGAATATAAACGAAACTCGGCCGGGTTTACGCTGCGCGAGTTAACTCAGCGAACCCGACGACCGATCCTTCCTCGTAACTCACCGAGTAAGATCCAAGAAGCTCGTAAGAAGACCGACTCGTAAGCCGACTCACCATCCGGCTTGACCTAGTTGACTAACAAAGACCGTTAGGTCGCGGTTATCTTTAACGGTGGATCGACGGAATATTCCGTCGAATATACCATTGACGGCGGAGAATTTCAAGTGCTTGGCGGTGACTATTCTTGCCGGATTCCGGTCAACTTCCTAGCCATAATACCAGCTTTCCTTCTGACCAAAATTACAGATTTTTGTGTTGATTCTTCTCATGGGTGTGAAGACTTGGACTTGGAATTGGATGGAGAATTTGGCTAAAATTTGGAAAGAGAAGATGGAAGATGAGAAAGGCTCAAATTTGGAAATTGAATTTCTAAAGGAAAGGGATTCTATTCCTTGGAAGATTTGGAGAACATTGAAGCCTATAAGTAGAGAAGTTCTCTACACACTTTTACATATCTTTTACACATCTCTCCACACACACAACACTTGTTTTTTTTTGCTTGCTTTTGAAAATTCTTCTTTTAATTATTTGTGTGAACTTTAAAATTCTCCTTTTAATTATTTGTGTGAATTTCAAAAACATGAGTAGCTAATTTTCTTATTGATTGAGGATGAATTCCTAGTTCTTAATATATGATTTGAGTTTTGTTTCAATTTATCTTGAAGTTTTTCACATGATTATCGTTTGTTTTACTAATAGGAATGTTTATTCATTCATTCATGATTGATAGATTGTTTAGAGTGCACACTAAATTGATTTGTTAATTTAATCTAAAGCTAGTGAAAGTTAGGGGGATAAGTAATCGTTTCTTGACTCTTTACAAAGTAGCAAACACAAGACCTTGCGGAGGGATTCCGTGGAGCAATTGTGTGTGAAAACAACGTTAGCAAGTAGACCTTGATCTAAGAGTCTAACTACTAATATTAACCTAATAAGTTCATAAATCTTAATGCGTTTATTTAAATTACATCTAGAGTGATCTACTACTAGGTGGTTTGGTAAATAGAATCCGGTAGTGAACTTCCGTATCCCGGTGATACAAGGGATTTAGGGGTTTAGCACCGATCTAGCCGCTTTACCTACGGTTGGTGATAATCATGATTAATAACATGTGGATGAAAACATAACTTGAATCATTGTTTGGCAAACGAAGAAGGATTCCTTGATCTTGTCTCTCTTATTGATTTCAACTTTATATTTGAATTGCTTTGTTTATTTTCTTTGCTTTATAACCCCCTTTTGTGACAATTTTTACAACTAAGAATCTCTTGCTCCTCGTGGGAACGAACTTAACTACCACTAAATTACTTGTTAATTAGGTGGAAAAATATTAATTAATTTGTTGTGGGTTACGACACGCATCAATTAAGTCACATACACTAGCCTACTACCACCAACTTCGACTGGATCAGTAGTTGAACCCTAATCAATCTCACACTGATTCAAGGTACAATTGCACTCCTTACGTCTCTGATCCCACTGGGATACTACGCACTTGATTCCCTTAGTTGATCTCACCCTCAACCAAGATTTTCTACGACCCATAGTCGAAGACTTGATAGACAAATCTGTCTCACACAGAAAAATCTATAGGATTGAATAAATATGTCTCCCATAGAAATACTCAAGATTTTTTTTGTTCTGTCTTTTGATAAATCAAGGTGAACATGAACCAATTGATAACCCGAACTTATATTCCCAAAGAACAACCTAAAATTATCAATCACCTCACAATAATCTTAATCGACTAGCGAAAGAAGATATTGTGGAATCACAAACGATGAGATTTAAATTGCCTATCGGAGATATAAAATCTCAGAGTCAATTATTCCAATTGTACTCAACACGATAGAAAAGCAAGATTCGATCACGCAACTACAAAGATAATAGTTGGGTCCGCTTCACAATCCCAATGAAGTCTTAGAGTCGTTAACCTACGAGGGTCTCGAGAAGAAAACCTAAGGTTAAAGGAGAATCGACTCTAGTTATGCAACTAGAAACACACAAGAGGTGTGGGGATTAGGTTTCCTAGTTGCTAGAGTTCTCCTTTATATAGTTTTCAAATCAGGGTTTGCAATCCAAGTTACCTTGGTAACAAAGCATTCAATATTCACTGTTAGATGAAAAACCTTGTTCAACCAAGATAATATCTTTCAACCGTTAGATTGAATTTAGCTTGTTACACACAAATGAAATGTACCCTCATTTAGGTTTATGTAACCGTACCCAAACGTGTACACCATATTGTTTAACAAATAGTTAACCGAGGTTAGCCATATGATTACTCTCATATCAACCTTATTCATCTCAACCATAACTAGTTCAAATGACTCAAATGAAAATAGTTAAAGAGTTGTTCAATTGCTATATTCTCATGGATTATACAAGAACACAATTGAAGCAAAATCGGTTTGATTCACTTGAATCAATACATGAACATTATATCCACGATTTGCAAAGATTGCATTCCTTATTGTTGAATGTTTAAGTTCACGTATAACCGATTTTAGAAAAGTAACACACTTAATTATATGCGTACGGGGTACAGTGATTTAAGTAACCGAATCTAGTTTGTCTTATTTTTCAAACTCTGCAAATTCACGGACGTGAACTTTCCGCCGATATGCGGGCTGGTGCATTTTAGGTAACCGGATGAGTTTGGTTTTGGTTTCAAACTCAGCGAAATTCACGGACATGAACTTCCGCCAGTATGCGTATATGTACGTATACTTACTCAGTCTCCTACAACCTTTTTGTATACACACGAGTATGCATACTTTAGGTTCCCGGTTTTGGACTTATACACTAATGTGCGAACACACTATGCTTATATCCAAAGATGGTTACAAGATTCTAAACTCTTTATTTCTATCATTAAAACATTCTTCTAAAATGACAATAGCCGTATTCACACACTATTAGCATCAAAGCAATTTTCAAGATATTGAAATAATCATTATCGAAACATTCCAAGCCTACATCAAATGATTGTATCACATAAAACATGTAAGATGTTACTCGGCAATTTTCTCATTATATAAGATGAACTTGGTCGAAGCGAAAGCTTACCAATGCATATTTCGAGAAATATGTAATCGAGATATACTCAGCTCGAAATCTCAATCTCAAATGTGTATAGAGAAAACTATATCTTAACACGACTTATGTATCAATATAGGAGATAGTAGAAAACTAGCTTACTCCTTGCTATATCCTGAATGCCAACTTACACCCATCCATCATTGGAGAAAATATTCAGTTGAATGACAAGCTAAGAGAAACTAATTCTGACAGAAAACCACATTATACATGGTAAATGCGGATGGCGAAGACCATGACAATGGAAAAAATAACGTGGTCAATTCACGGATCCAGGCTGAAAAAGTTTAATTGGAACATCATTTGTAATAAATATAAGCAAAAAGTACTACATTAGACTCCAAGAAACATAGGTTTTTAGAAAACATATTAGTACAGTTCATTTCCAGTCATACGATACTCTTCTTCAAATAAAAACTTAAATCCATTTAGTTCGTAGCCTCTACTATTTTTTTTTGTTTCACTAGAGTCCAAACATATATCTCCATACCATAAAAATCGCAAAGAAACGAGCATAATAATTGCACAAAGATCGGACCAACATATTCCTTCAAAAGGAGAAAACATAGCATTTCCAAACCATGATTCATTCAACCTCTTTTATGAGAAAGATAACAACTTACTTTTATTTTAAAGGTCTTCTACTTATACCAATGGGTTTCATCAAGTAGTCGAAGGTTATCTTTGAATGAAATAATGAGTTATGGAGAAAATTTCCTTGAATAAGTAGTGTATGATGGAGAATGCGCTATCCTCTTTATATACACAAGGGATCAAGAAATATATTTTATATAAAACTATCCGTTTGTGAGCCAAAAAGGAAGAAAAAAAGTCGAGCAAAAATATGAGTATATATTGTTAGAGCACCTGTTAAGCCGAACTTACAAGAGTTGTTATCTCAAACTTGTTTGTCAAGTTTAGGTGATCAAAACTATAATTCTTGATTTCTAGTCTACTTATAGCTATGTCTCGGATTATGGTAGAATGTGTAGTTGAGTTTTAGACTTCACGGTGTTTATCGATTGAAGACGAAGATCTACTGAGGAGAGCTTGGAAGAACTTCATCTACAAAAGGTATGTGGAGACTAAAACTTATCTATCACCCAGAAGTCCATTCTATTTTATCTCCTAATCATACTAAGTCGTATAGCTATATAGACTTTTACATTATACACATTTGATATTTCTGAAATGAGTTTAACTCGCTTATATCTTTCTCAAAATATGCGTTGGAAGCTTTTTGATTTAGCTACGTTCATCATTGTTCTTGATGAGTTTAGTTGGAAACAAATTATTTGTTGAAAACTAAATAATAAGTCAAAAATGATTATGTTAAATTTGCCTTGAAACATCTTACATGATTTGTGTGAGACAGTCATTTTATATCGACTCGAAATATTTCGTATTGATCATTCGCTCACTTGAAAATTACTTATAACCTAATGGTTTGTGTAAGACATCCATTGTCATCTTCTAATGATGTTTCAATGATTGAAATGGGAGTTTAGAACAATTAACCATTGTCCTGATATAACACAAACATGCATACTAGTATGCAAACTGTTGTGGTATGATTTAGGTCCTAAACCAAGTTTGCATACCGAAGATGTGAACGGTTTTAAATGTTAAAGTACGGAATCAAGTTTGCGTACCAAGTATGCGAATAGTTCTACCTAAGTTAGGTATGAGACGACAACATGCATACCGTTTGCGAACCGTCTGACAAAAACCAAAGTACTACTTAAGTTTACGTGCCGTTTGCAAACTTAGTTGGTTAAAGTTCTAAAATCGGTTAAGTATGATTTCATACTCATAAACAAATAAATTTATATATTAAGGAATGCAATCTTTGCAAACCGTGGCTTAATGTTCATGAATTGATTCTTGAATAAGTACTTTGTACATACAATCATGAATCAAATCCGATTTGTTTCAATTGTGTCTTGTATACTTCTATGAGAATATAAACAATTGAACAACTCTATGAGTAACACGATTAGATTCATTTGATTATCTTTCATGATTGATTGATCATCATATTTGATATAGAAGTGTTAGATGAATGTGTTTAATACAAAAATGTTTATATGGATAACTATACATGTTTAGGTACGGTTACCTATATCTAAATGAAGGTATATTTCATTTGTGTGTAACAATCTAAGACCATATAACGGTGGAAAGATATTGCTTTGGCTTTAAGCAAACTTAGCTTGAATCTTAAATCAGGTTTTCATCTAACGGTGAATATTGATTGCTTTGTTTTTAAACTATCAAACCCTGATTTGAAAACTATATAAGGGAGAACTCTAGCAACTGGAAAACCTAATCCCACACCTTCTATGTGATACTAGTTGCGACTAGATTCGATTCTTCTTTAACCTAGGTTTTTGCTAAAACCATTATAGGTTAACGACTTAAAGACTTCATTGGGATTCTGAAGCCAGACCCAACTATTTTCTCTATAGTTGCGTGTTATGATCTAACTTGTTCGATCATATTGAGTTCTATCTTCTCTAAGATTTGCTCGAGATTTATCTCAAATAGGTAAGATATAAAAAGTAATCACAAAGCTCTTCGTCTCATTCTTTGTGATTCTACAATAGCTTCTTCACTACCATATAGTTAAGTTATTGTGAGGTGATTGATATTTCTAGGCTGTTCTTCGGGAATATAAGACCGGACTATCAATTGGTTCCTGTTCACCTTGATTTATCAAAAGACGGAACAAAACTTCATAGGTATTTATGTGTGAGACAGATTTATATACCAGAATAGACTTTTCTGTGGGAGACAAATTTGTTTATAAGTCTTCGACTTTGGGTAATAGCAACTACTAGTTGTGGGTGAGATCAGCTAAGGGAATCAAGTGCGTAGAGTCATGTTGGGATTCAGAGACGTAAGGAACGCGATTGTACCTTAATCGGTGTGAGACTTGGTTAGGGCTCAACCACATTCCAGTCCGAAGTTAACTTTTAGTAGGCTAGTGTCTGTAGCGGCTTAATACAGTGTGGTGTTCAAATTTGGACTAGGTCCCGGGGTTTTTGTATATTTGCGGTTTCCTAGTTAACAAAACTTCTGGTGTCTGTGTTATTTCTTTTCCGTATTATATTTGTTTATATAATTGAAATATCACAGGTTGTGCGTAGTTCAATCAATTGGCAAATCCGACCTTTGGTTGTCGATTGAAATTGATTGACACTTTAACATTGGTCTTTGGTACTGTTCAAGTTATTTCTCATATCAATTAGGCTCACAGATTTCTATATGTTCGATTGCCAATTGTATTGAGAAATTGAGATATAACTCTTGGATGTTTTTCCTTGATTGAGTCTGACTGCCTAGTTGATTCTCTTGGAATTATATTGGAGTTAGTCCATACATATTGCCTAACGAAATATTGGGTGTGGTTGTTAGACCCCCGCTTTTTCATATATACGTACATATATAGGCCAATTGTGAACTTAGAATTTTGGAAAATAATTACCTTTCCACAATCAGTACATATAGGAGTCCCATAAAACCAATTGTGTTTTAAAAAAGACCTAAAAATGGACATTCCAAATGGAATTAATCGGATTGTTAAAAAAAAAAACTAACAACCACCATTCTTTCTTTGTGTAAAAATTCAAACAAGGTAAAGTAATTTGTTGATATAAGCGTATGCGTATCTCTAAGAGAGTTGATGTTCATCAAACATGAAGAACATCAATCCAAAATCGGTTGATGCGTATGCACCTTATCGACCGATTCTAGGCGATGTTCTTCGTGTTTGATGAATATCAATAACAACCGGCATATGTAATAGATTATCATCAACCGACTCTAGTTGAGTTTTTAAAAATTTGATTGGGAAATTTCAGAGTTTCATAGTTAAATCATTGATTAAACGGTATTAAAAGGAACAAATTAAAGGGATTTAACTCAATCATTCGAATTACCGTAAATATTGTTTGAAAACCAAAAAAAATAATGTTGTTTGGGATTAGGTTTTAGTTTCCGATTATCATGGATTTTTTTTTAAAAAAAATATTTTGATTAATTTGTTTTAATAGAAATGATCTAGGTTTTTGTATTTATTTTAGATAAATACAATTATTAAGGTCGGCGTAGAGGGTAACTTGGTTTTTTACACACTTTAGACACCCCATATCTCATTCTCTAGGCTGGGAAAAATAAATAAATAAGCGGCTCCCAACTAGCAAGGATTTTTTTTTTTTTTTTGGAAATCTACAAAAAGGTTCTACTATTTAGACCCGATTTACAAAACAGTCAGTCACAAACAATTAACAAAATAGTCATACTTCCGTTAAGTAGAGACTTAAGTGGTGACACACAGTTAAATATGTTAATGAAACTACCTATGTATCATTCCTATTTATCCCTCATACATAATTTTGCCTTTATTGTAGTTTTTTTTGACGGTGGTGCTATTTGTAGGTGGTGGTGCTGCCGTTTACATATCGCTACATCGCATTCAGGATCGCTACACCGCATTCACCCAAAGGATTCATCGCTTACCCTCTGGGGTTTAGCGAAGATTCTTAAGTTTCCACACCACCGCTTCATCACCATCACCTCAACCAATTTGTTAAATGAGGAAGATATTTTGGGGTGGATATTTTGGAAAAAATTAACACCATCTTTTTCAAAAATGTTAAATCGGATGGAAGTATAATTATTTTGTGAATGAATTACAAAAAAATCGTATGACCATTCAGTAATTGGCTTTTTTTTACCTGGCGAGATTGGGGTATACTCAAACTAATTGGGGTATACCCAATTTTATAGGGACTCTTTTTAAGGGCAAAGGGGAGGTCAATTGGTAAAGTTACAAAATTACCCTTTCTCATTATAACTCTAATTACTACCAAAATCAGTTTTCTTTCTTCATTACATCTTCTTCTCTTCTTCTTCTCCTCCACAACCTTACCTTACCGGCTCCATCACCCCACCACCACCAAAACTCGTCGATCAATTCGTTAAAATCGTCGATTCAAAACTCCGATTAATCTTCATCAATGGATCCACCACGGAATGAGGCAACTCGTATGAAACAATCTAATCGAAAACCCAATGAGTATAACCCTGGAATTGCAAATTTGGTTGCTAAGAAAGTGAAGAGAAAAACGGTTGAAGAAGAAGGAATTGAACCCATTGAAACACGTGAAATGGTGCGCTTAAGAAAGTAAGGGAACACTTAAACTCACTCTAGTACTTCAATTTCATGTTTGCATGTCAAATTAGGTCGAGAAAAATCGAATTTGTGAATTGGTAGTTACGGCGCCGGCAAGGTTCTTGGTTATCGACCTTTTCCGGATTTCATAGTTAGGGTTTGGCCTAAGGGTATAAGGTTGAAGAACTTGCCTACATAGTTTTAGAATCGCTACTAGCGAGTAGGCGAGTTATTAAATGCATACATTGCCGGCTGTTTATCTTTTAATGAAGCCGACAAGTTTTTGTTTTGTACCCTTCCGCTACTTCTATTGAATGTTTCACGATGCTAGAGTTTTTAAACCCTAAGGGTAGTTATATAAAAACATGCCCGGCGGTTTGTCGGTAGAAATGTATGTGTAATAGACCTTGCCGAATTGTATAGTGAAAATTTCTTGTTTTTTTTTGCGGCTGGAAGGCTATTTTGATGATACAATGCCGCGTTGTTTAGCCGGCACTCATCTTTTGGTCAACCTTACCGGCTATTGTTCCCACTGATATGTTGAATATATCTAACCCACGCCTGTAATGTTTTTTTCGAATTGTTCTTGTTCGGATTACGAATGGCAAAGAAAGCAAACAAAGCATCTCTTAGTCCTCCTTCAAACCCTCCTCGTGTTGGTGATAAACTATTGTCTTCAAAACATCGAGGGGTGTATGTTGTGCCGGAACGACAAAGGTCTTAGAACCATTATCCGAACCCAATGATTCGAGACGAGACTCGGATGAAGACCAATCAATTCCATCCGGTAGAAGAGGTGATGATGATGATGTTGATGAAACCAATCCGGCTGCTTGGAGGAGGTAATGATGATGATGATGATGATGGTGGTGATCAAGACATGCATGAGGGCCGGAGGAGGTAATGATGATGGTGATGATGATGATGGTAATGGAGATAAAGGTAAGAATATCATCGAAGATGAAATTGTTGAAGAGGAAGAGGAACAAGAAGAAGAAGGAGATGGAGATGGAGAAGGAGAACAAACTCTAGTTGTTGTTCAAGCCACCGCTTCGGCTTCAACTTCAACCTAACGAAGAAGAGGTGATCACTAAACCTACCGATTCTCACATGCCTCCCAAACACTTGATGGTTGCACTGAAAGAAGGTGAGCCTCCAAAGGGACCCCACGAGATGGTGGAGTTGCTCTTTTGGATACAAACACTCATGGGCATGTACGGTCCATAATACTATCGTAAGTAATCTTAATCCGTCTTTGTTATTTATTCAAGTGTGTAACTATCTTAATTAAATTTGCATCAAGTGTTTGTATTTCTTTTCATTTTTTTTTTTTTGTATTTAGGATCACAAGCCTGCCATCCGTCTCATGAGGCGCCAAGCTTCGTGTTCAGTGATGCATACTTGGAATCTTGACTTGGAATGTGAGGAGGTGAAAGTGATTGTGAGGAACTCCGGGTTGTTGCCTGCGGTGGAGAGTTCGAATATTAATCATGATAAAGTTACCATCTCTGCATTATGTGAGCGGTTCTACGGAGAGACCGATACTCTGTTATTCCCCATTCGGTGAGATGGCGATAACTCCCGATGATGCTCAACAAATTCTAGGCCTCGAGGTTGATGGAAAAGCGATCACCGGGGATTCGATAATGCCATTTCTTTCGAGAAGATTTACGAATTGAGCAAGAAATTGTTCGGTTGAGTCGGGTTCGGACGGATGATGTTCTTGACAAGAAGGATGGTCGACTAATTAAAGTTTAATGTGAAGAAGTTGAGGGACAAACTATGGAAGACTCGGAAATCCTGATAGTGAAGGAATGGTGCACCCGGTGCGAATCAATGCTACCGCGGCAGCTTTATTTGCTATACACCACAGGCGAGATGTATCTTCCCCTACGCTCAGGAAACCAAGTCGAGGCGAGTTACTTGCAACTATTGGATCCCTTACATGAGATGCGTGGGTATTCTTGGGAATGCTGCGGTGGTTGCCTTCTTGAATAATGAGTTGACAAAATCTTCTAGGGCACTCACTAAACAAGTTAACGGAAACACATGTCTCTTCCGGGTAATTTTATTGTTTAAAACATTTATATTTGCAAATCTCGAAAGATCGGGGTTCTTACTAAACTTTTTTTTTCTTTTGCATAGGTTTGGATATATGAACGCTTTCCTTCTTTGTTCAAAGACAACTCTTACGTCAAAGTGGATAACGGTGTTAGTTACATTTTGCCAAGAGCTCAAAGGTACGTTTTAAGGGTACTCGGAGATAAGGAAATGCCGCAAAATCTTATGAAACTCCGAGCGCCATCGACAATTTGATAGGAAGAGGTGATATTTGATCCGTGTCGGGAGGATAGAAATCAAGGTTTAATCCCCAAGGAGAAATGAAGTTGTTGCATTATACTATGGACCCTTGATGACTGTGTTTGAAGGATTTTCAATGTACGATCCACATCGGTAATGCGACAATTGGGTTACGTCCAAGAAGAACCTCATTTCGATGAAGAAGCGTTTTACCGTGAACCGGGATAATCGCACCACCTCCCAAAAACTATTAACGTCTCTTACGATCCGGCGCCAACTCAAGAACATTGGGGCAATAGACGGGGCCGTAACATCGATGTGAGTCTTTGGACGAGGTGACCACCGGTCATGAAGCTGCGAGAAATACATGGCGTGGTACTTGGGTTGGGCTCGTCCTACCGTGATTAGGCCAATGACTCACCGAAGAAGAGCGGCTCGTAAGAAGAAGATGGAATCGAAAGACCCAACAACAATGCTTAAGATATTTGTAAGTATTTTAGAGTTGCTCTTACTATTTTAAGATTGATTGCATTACCGAATCATTCTATTAATTGTTTATTGTTTAATTGAATATAGAAGGATCGTTGAAGACCTTTGTGAGGGTGTTATGTTGCGCGAAAATATAGAGGAGAACACATGCAAAGCAAGCACATTGACTATGCTTGCAATGTTGACAATGAGGATGCCCATCTATTGTTCAAGCAACTTCAAGCTCAAGTAAGGCGGAAGAAAAAGCTATTAAGGATGCACAAGCCAAGACAAGGCTGATAAAGAGGACTCGTAGTGCTCCCGGTGGTGAAGGTAGCAAGGTGGTCGTGGTGGTGAAGGTAGCGGCGGTGGTCGTGGTGGTGAAGGTAGTGTTCCTAAACGGGGCGTGGTCGTGGTCGTGCTCGTGGTCGTGGCCAATGAATTCTTTCCTAGTTCATTTTTTATGTTGTGGTGGACAAATGTTTAAGTTAATGGTGTGGACAAATGTTTTTTACGGTTTATGGGACATGTTTCGTATTTTGGACAAAAAATGTTGGATGAATGAATGGTTTGTTTAGCTATATAAAGTGTCAATACATTTGCCGGCATGCTTTTTTAAGCTACCTGTCGAGTTGTCCCGGGCGGCAAGGTTGTGAAATGACAAATTGCGGCCACATCAACAAAATTGGGGAATTACCCGGGCGCAAGTTGTGAAATGACACATTGCCGCCTGTCAACAAAATCGGGAATTACTCTCGGGCCGACAAGTTGTGAAATGACAATGTACAATGTCAACAAAACGCGTGTTACCGGGGCGAGCAAGGTAATATGATTCCTACCAAGGCGTTCGTGTAGCCAAGGGTACTAAAATAGAGACCACTGCTAGGCCATATATTGAAAAAAACCATTATTCGATGCCTAAAATCATGTAAGGTCGGGAGGGAAACAAAACGGGAAAATGCCGTGGTATTTTGGGCCGCATCTTGTGAACCCATACATTTCGGCCGTTTTAGGACCCGACATTGCTGTAAATTTCACGACCTGTAGTGTTTCAAAATTCAAATTTTTGCAAGTACAATTGCATTGATTCACTTGTACTTGGACACTATGTGCCAAATTTGGGCACCATCATTATAAATGCTCTTTATCTCCACAAAACAACACACAACTATTTGCATATACTCTCCAAGCTCATATCATCACACACTCCATCTAACTCACCCAATAGCTCTCTACACACAAGAAATGGCATCATTTGATTCTAATGAAGATTTGGCAATCACTGAAAGCTTGGTATGCGAGACTAGAGTTCGAAGGCGAGTCCTCGTAAGGTGGATTCCACAACCTTTTGGGCTAGGGTTCACAACACATTTAGCCAAGTGTGGGAATCTAACTCAAAGTGTTCAACAAGTGCACGATAGGCACATAGTTATTGAAAATGCGATACTTTTATTTAGCTATCCAAAAACCAATTTTCAACGCTCCCCACTTTAACTTGTCAATTGAACAATTTGTAAGTATTTTTGTGGTTTATTTTACGTGATCCATGTTGTTTGATCTTCCAAATTAAACACCACTAACAAATGTAAGTTTGTGTTTTGTTTTGTAGCATGAAGTCGCCAAAGCGCGCTACTTGGAGGAAAAGGGAAGCATTCGCATTCGATGCAAGCTATCAATTCATGGAATCCAAAATCCCGGAGTATGCCCACGAGATGATGGAGGGTGTATCGTCTTCGGAGGAGGAAGATTGATGGCTTTAGAAGTTTTAGTATAGGTTTTGTGGGTAGACCTCTATGTAAACCCTCACGAGACTATAACTCGTCCCGATAGGGTCGCCTAGGGGTTCAAAGGCTTGATGCACATGCTAAGTGCATTCGTTTTTCCGTCGACAAGGTTAGGTTTTATGTTTCAATCAATGTAGTAACCAAAATTGAATGAATAAAGTAAATTACATCTTCCATATTATGTCGGCCCGGCAAGGTTGTATTTTTCATGCAGAGATTAATATAGCTAGGAAGGGTAGGAAATATTTACACGAGCCTTAAGATTGCTTGTCCAAGATAGTCGGCGTAAGAGCCTCATCTAGGACCATTCCAGGCGGATATATGATCGGCTTATTCAAAGTTGAAAGCTAGCAGTGGAGTAGAGCTCGCGGCTTATTCAAAGTTGAACCTTCCCAGTATGTTTGGTCGGAAGATTATTCAAACCAGACCTTTGCAGGCTTTATGCATTTTCAAAACCAAAATTTTTTAGATCGAATCGAACTCATAGGACGGATCAAAAGGTTAATCTATTTGAATTCATAATTTCAAAATTTTAATCTAAACTCAATTAATTAACCTAATCGGAATTTTAGTGTTAATTAACAAGGGAGCATATTAGCCATTTAGAAAATACAAGTTAAGGGTGGGCTTGGTTTCTTACATGTGTGAGATTTTGTCT